>WEIS01006769.1:0-120010 GCA_013389965.1 Todus mexicanus | reverse complement strand
TGGATGCTGCATTTAGTGGCGTGATTTAGCTGATGTCGTGGTGTTTGGTCATAGGCTGGACTCCAGGATCTCAGAGCTCTTTCCCAGCCTCAATAATTCCGTGATTCTATTTTATTTGTGCTTTGAGCAAATCCTACTTCTGCCTATCATTCACCTGTAACTGGTGATGAGCACTTTGAAAATAACAGTTCCAATCTCTTCTTGGGCTAGATGGAGTCTTCTGAAGGATCTAAGACTCTTACGTGATGCCACTAGAGTAAAATATTTTGTTGTTTGTTCGAGTAAGTCCAAACCCAAGTTGAGAAGCAGCCCCTTTCCCCCTCTTGTTATCTCTCCCATGTGTCCCTAACAACTCCCTTTCCAGAACCACTGCATCATGGAATCATAGAATGCTTTGGCTTGGAAGGGGCCATCAAAGGTCATTTAGTCCAACCTCCTCATCCACCTGGAAGGTTCCACAATTTTTTATTTTTTTTTTCTTTCATCCACGTTCTTCCTTTTATGTTTTCGGTGCCGTTAAACAATGAAACCCATCAGGCTGGGTTAGACCCACATGTTTATACATCTCAGCCAGGTGTTGGCTTCAGGGTGTTGTGCAATACGTGTTGTGGGTGACAATAGGTGCACGGGAGAGTTCCTTTAAGAGCTTTCACGCTTTGTTTTAAGAGAATGTTTCCCCTCTTCTCTGAATTCTATCTGGCTCTGCTCTATTTCCAGCTCCCTAATGAGAACAGACACTTGGACTTACTGAATTACACACGTCCTCTGTGTTTTCTGCAGCAAGCAAGATTGGAACCAACCAGGGAATTCTGTTTGCTTCTTCCTGACCAACTCGGAGGCTTTATTCAACTGGTCTAACAACATGTAATCAACAGAGACAGCAATTTTAAACGCCTGTTTTAATGAAGCTTTAATTGTGCAGGTGCTCAGCGGCTTTATTACTAACTCCGCAGCTTTCAGCACGAAAAAGGGCAGCTGCTGTCGTGAAGAAAAGCTATCAAACCTGGGTAGAACAATGACGTGCACAATAATAACATGGTGCCTCGTGAAAGGACGGAGGTATTTGCAGTGGGGCTCAGTTGGTGCTGCCAGATTTGCAGCTTTGAGTGTCCACGTGTACTTCTCCCTGCAGGAAAGGAGGTGGTTTTTGTCCTGGGCTTTGTTGTGAGAATAGACATTTTCTTACTGGAAGGATGGTAAAATGCACTCGAGGCCAAAAATGGGGATGATGGAATCAATTCTGAAAGCCTTGGATGAAGTCTTGTGTCCGTTCTACACGGGCATTCGATTGGGTTGTGGTTGTTTGCTGAGAACTTCATCCCTCTGGAAGGAGAAAAACATCACCTGGAAGCATCACAGACCTAGGGGAATGAGCATGGCCCTGGGATTCAGTGGCTTCCTGGTGCTTACTGGATGATGCTCTTTGCTGTAACTCTCATTTTCCTGGCCCAGGTTGCCGGATGGAAGGGCGGACAAATAATTCACATTACACAAAGTGATTTGAACACCAGTCTGTTTGAAAAGCTGATCTTTGAAACAGCTGGGGACACTTCAGGGCATGGGGGTCTACTTCCAGCTCTCCCACTTGTTTGATGTCTAGCTTTGCTCACACAGCTGAGGTGACTCGTTCCTTTGTTTCTTGTCCGAGATTTTTGCGTGTTTATGTTGTGACTTAAGGTAGACTCTCCCACTTTGTGTTGGTAACGTGCCTAGCGCCGTGGGGCCTGGATTTCAGCCGGCCCTCTGCAGAAGTAACAGCAAATAACAATACCGTTGACTAGAATTGCTAACTGTGGTTATTTTAGCAGTTCTGAGCGGATTAATTAGCCACAGGTCAGTAAAATTATATTTTTTATTTTTTTTTTAATGGATGAAAATGAAGTGGGAAATCACACAATCTACACTTCTTGAAAGACAGAGTCTCTCAGTAAAGTTCTTCTTATTTTGTTTCTCTAAATGGAAGAAAATTAACTGTGAAATCACGTAGTCTAGGCTTTGTGAAAGATAATCTCTCCTATGTGGTTATCTCTTCATTTTTTTTTCATTTTTCCCCAGAAAAGTTCATCACCTTCGTGCAAACCTCTTCCCCTTGCTCCCTCTGCCCCAGGGTAGCACCTGGAAAGGATAGTGCATGTGGGTTTTTTACCCCCCTCTCCCTCCCCAATTAGGAGTTCTCTTCCTATGAAATAAATAAATAAAACCTAATCAAGCAGACCGAGAGTGTACGAGACCCTGTTTTTTTTTCCCTCCCGGAGCTGAAGTTAAAAATTATTCAATGTAAAATTCCTGGCCTGTGAAGCAGAGGCTCTGCACTGTACCAGGCAAAGATTTTCACCAGCATTCTCTTGCTTAGCCAAGGCTGAGATAACAGACACCGCTAAAGCGCTCGGTGGAATAAATCTACGGGGCCGAGATTCCACCGGGGTGTTCATCTTCCACCTTGTTTTTCCTTTGCTTAATATCAGGTCTTGTGTGAAATTTCAGAGCTGAGGTTTGACGGGACTCTTCTCTTCACGCAAACGGCGCCAAATGAAGCCAGAACTTGTTGTTCGGGTGTTGTTTTGCTTTTTTACTTCGTGTTTAAATGACAAGAGCGACTGGAGAGAACAAGTAAGTGGTTAGACTTTATCTTCTCTTAAGAAAGGATTTTCTTGAAGGACAGTTCTCATTGTGCTCTACGATGTCTCGATGCAGTTTTGAAGGTGGTTTAGGAGCTAAAGAGTAAAAAATACTGAGTTTTAAGATGCTCTGGTTAAAGGAAATAAGGCTGAATGGTGCAAGGTGATTTATTGAGACACTGATGAGGAGCAACATGATTCTTGTTGCTGACCCATGTGTTAAAAGAGCTACTTGTAGGTTCCTTCGGAACTTTCAGATCATTTCTGAACACGCTTAGCCACTGATACGGTTCCTTGAGAGGCAGGAGGAGGGAAATTACCGATGGAAGAAAAAAAGACAAAATGCTTTCTAAATATTTTTTATTTTATTTTAAACACAGGGATTGATACTGTTTGTAATCACAGCTTGGCTGTTTACTTAGGGATGTGAACTGCCATCACTGGCTTATGACCGTAATCATCAGCCAGCCTCTGAAAACCGTTTCCTCCTCAGAGGGATCCTGGTTCTGTTGTGCAAGTCTCAGCAGCCAAGTCGGGAGATTTACGTTGCCACGGAGGTTTTGTGGAAATAGGTGGGCAGTGAGTCTTGCAACAAAGGAGGCCCCGTGCAAAATCTGTGCTCATTCTGGTGAGCTGGGAAAAAAAATATGTGGCTGGGTAGAAGGATATGGTTAAGCAGATGTAAAATGCATGTAAAGGTTGAGCTGTAGGAGTATTTCCCACCTGCTGTCTGAGAATTAACTCGGTACTGGTAACCAGACACCAATTACACTTATTTTAGGGGCTATTTTATATATCTATGGATGCCCAGCATCCATAGGGAAGGGAAATTATTTTTATTTTTTTATGAAATCTATTGAAATCCTAGCAAAACTAAATCCTGTACATGGCAAAATCAGGTCAATGCTATAGCAGAACGCAGGAGTATTATGAATTACAATCATCCAAAAGAACATAGCAACGCTAATTTGCAGCCCTCGCTGACGTGGTGCGTTTTAAAAACAACTGAAGCCCTCAGGTCATTTCAGATTACCCTTGAGAGCACTAGAGGAGTGGTTGCCTTTTATTTCAGAAGGAAATTTTCAGTAGATCAAGTGTCTGTCCCCTCCTTTGGGGAATCTGGGCATACCTGTAAAAATAAATTACCTTTATTAGATAGAGCGACGAACACCCTTCTCGTAGCCAGGTCCAGTTGCAGGGGATAAAACTTCACTTTAGACTAGTCAACTTTTCAACTTTCTAGATTAAAGCACCCCCCTGGATTCTAGACTATGTGTTTTATATATATATAGGCTATATGCAATAAAAATTTCAACAAAACACAGTGGATCTAAAGCCCTTAGAGGGCCACAGAAAAGCTCTGACCCACTTCCTTGGAATTTAGATCAGGCTTTTAATTAACATCTTCTATCTCTTCCCTAATTAAAAAAAAAAAAAAAAAAAAAATGAAAGAAAAAAAAGAGGTTTGTTTTGTTTTTGTTCTGGCTCAAGTGAAAAGAGTAATTGTTGCTAATAATTTCTAGGGCAGCGAGAGGTAAAATGAGCACATATTTCAAAAGAATGATAAAACATTTTCTGGGAGGAATCACACCCAGGAGCTTTCTCACCTTGCTGAGCAACTGTCCTGGGGGCAAGGGGTGCACAGGGACACGTCTTTTGACATCCCTTGATGCATCTTGGGAACCCCCAGGACAGATCTTTTTTCCTTTCTTATTCCTGGTTGTTAATCTTACTGGGGAAGCAGAATGGTGTGTTAGAAATAAATGGGAGGGGGGTCACCAATAAAATGAATATGATGCTGCAGAACTGACTCTTGTGGACGCTCCAGGCTGGCGGCTTCACGCCTCAGGACAACACCTTCCTCTCTAGAAAAAACAAGTTAATGTTGGGTTTGCCAAGTGCGTCTTAAAGGTCAAGTTTCTTGTCTGCTTGGGGAAAATACCGGTGGCTTCTTCTCTCGCTTAAGAATCCAGAGGAGTGTGATGATTGCACCAGTTGGAGGTGCTTCTAAGTTTAAAAGCAACAGAAGCGGATCTTGGGCCAACATCTGGGACCACAAGGTGAGCAGCAAAGCTGGAGTCAAGGGCAGGATCTTCTCACTGATCCTCAGCTGCTAGCTGGAGTAGAATCCGTAGGTCAGAAACGACTCCTGGTACAAGCACTACCAGCTCTTGTTGTTGACAAGCCCAGGAGCAATGAGAGAGACCTGACATTCTATAAACCATCTTAAACAGACTCACTCGTGCTCTGGGGGCAGGGTGTAGAAACGGGTTGTTGCTGCTTGTCCTTCAGGGGTTAAAGAAACTCCGTGAGGAAACTGCCTTAAAAAACTTCGTTTTGTGTCCCGTCAGACATTCCTCCAGCCTGGTTGATAACTCACTGGTGGAGTTCATGTTTCCCAGGGGCCAGCCAATAGCAGGACCATGCTCTGAGTCAGCAGCCTTGGCGTGAAAGCTGCCGCTGGCCAGAGCCTCCGCTGGCTCTGCAGGAACCACCCAAAGCTGCCTCTTCGGTAGTTCTTCCTTAGTAAAAAAAGTCCGGGCTTCTTCTCGGAATGTTCGTCACCTATAAAGTTTTTTTTCCTTTTGATATTTGTTATTAAAATCCAGGGCTTTTTAATTTTGTTTTGTTTTCTTCTCTTAGAGCAGAGGCTCACCTCTTTGTACCTAAAGCAGGTTGAACATTTGTCAGAGCTTCTTGGCCAATGCAAATCAACCTAGTTCCGTGATGTGCGCTCGGCTGAGCAGTTCATTGGCCCAAGTCCTGGAGATTTAGAAACCTGGGCGCTCTCTCTTCCTTCTGAACACAAATGTAAGTGTGTATATTTCATAGAATCATAGAATGCCAGGTCGAAAGGGACTTCAACAGCTACCTCTTAAAACCTTAACCCACAGTTTCTGCCTTCCCAAGGCAAAACTTTGCCGTGCCTGGATCATCTAGTAGCAGGACTGAAGATTGCATCATATAATTAATCCACCTAGATCGTCTACCTTTGGGACTGCTTTTTAACACAGCTTTTGCTGAAAGGACTGAAACCTCATTAGTGAGAATAGGTTTGTTACAAGGTTTGGTGGTGCTGAACAGCCCGCAAACAATTGTTTTGCCTCCTCTCAGGCTGCTTTGAACCAGATATGCTTGTTCTGCACGTTAGTAAGGAACATTCATTCAGGAAAACAAGGTAGTTAAAGCACTTCATTGATTCCCTGCAGCCCATGATGGAGGTCGGGGTTCTCTCTGAAAAGTCTGTTCTCATCAACACACAGAGAAATCCAGCTTGGCTCAAGTCTCTGGGTAGAGATGTGAATTTTCACTTTCATAGCTGAAATAGAGGGGGGGAAAAAAAGCGGTTTCCATTTCTTCTTGTTCCCAGTTTGTCCATCTATGACGAGAGGTTCTGCAGGCTTTGGGGAAAGGATCTGATATGGAAAGATGTATTTTGTGCTTTGATCAGCCTCTGGAGCTCGCTGCTCACCTGTCAAGTGGTTAAAAAGGCTGAGATGTGAGAGAACTGACTCCAGCCACCATGGGCATTTTCAGACTTTCAACCTCTTTTGTTCTCTTGCTCCAGTGCCTTTTTTTTTTTTTTTTTTAAATTCCCCCAGCTTCAATTTTCAACAGATTTTAACACCAGATCAATTAGTCTAAAACAAAAGAGGCTTTGACTCTTGAGGAGAATGTCCCTTTAACCTTCTGAAGGCACTCAGCGTTTGCTGAACTGAGCAGCAGAATAAAGTACGTGCTGCAAACCTCCCAGGAAGACACCAAAGCTTAAACAAACTCCCAGCAGCTTCCCCTGCAGAGTTTCTCCTTTGGATTGTTCCCTGGAAAAGAGGAGGGGAAAGGGAGTGCCTGTTTTATTTTTGGTTTGTTTTATTTTGTTCTGATTTCGTGGTGTGCTTGCAGCACTGACAGGAAATTCTACCCCAATTCCCACTTAAAGCAGCAGTTCTTTCGGGGAGCTGAGGAACCCTAGACTGTGTTCATTCTTAAGGAGTGCTCATATTAATTGAGATCAAGGGACCGCACGTAACCTCTCTGTTATGAAGATGTGGGCAGGATATCTAAACAAGTCCATGTGGGAAATTTATGCAGGCTTTCAGGAATCCTGAGCTAAAAAACTTCCTGGAATGAGAACAGAAGGCACGAAGTATCTTACTCAGTCCCTCCCAATTAAATGATCTTTCAGTGGACTTGAGGATTGCCCCGAATTTTATGTAGAAAGAAGAAAAACGAGGGAAAGTTTCATCCTGTTCCTTATCTTTTTGCAATCTACTACCAGGATACACGCTTGAAATCTTTCCCCTTTTCGAGTTTCAGGCCATTCTTGGTTTTCTTTAAAGATTAGCCGTGAAGACAGCACCGTGCTTAACCTCCTTGCCCTGATTAGGATGGAATGTTAATTAATACTTACTCACTACTTAATGTCAAGTGCTGTTGAATGTGCAAAAGAGCAACACGAACGCGGTTCAGAAATTATGTTAATGAGGTTCTTCAGATGGAACCTTTGATTTGACTACCGTTAGAATGCCCTGGATTTCTGTTAATACTCTAACTCATTAGGTACATATTTGAATTTTTCCAGGCAATTGCTTTGCTTTGAATGTACGTGCTAATGATCTTCCTTGGTGGGTGAAGCTTTCGAGTGAGTTAATTGTGTCAGGCTCGCTCACTCGCTGGCCACCTACTTCAGCTCTTGTAGCGTTGTTCGTACAAAGGATGCTGTAGTCAGCCTCAAGTTGAATGGTTGGCTCAATTAGCTAAGAAATTTAACTTCCAGCTTCCCACCTCGCTGCAGGTTTGCCAGAACATCTCCATCGTGGTTAGCGTTGCTTCTGCTGCCTTAGATCTCACCTGCAGATCAGCTGTTTGCCTCAGTTCTTGCATTAATGATCTTTGCTGCCTTCTTCCCGTGGCTTAAGGGAGCTCTGGGGAAGGACTGTGTTCACCGTCTGAAGCAGTTCTGCTTTCTCCTGCTGAGCTTCAAGTCCATCTCTGGATGTGAGATGTTTACCTCGCACATGTTTCTCACGTGGTAGTCTTTGGTGTCTCCTTGACTGATGCAACCACCATGGCAAAAGGCGACATGGGGAGGTAGGTTTAGAGCTGCAGCATAAAAATGAGAAAAATATCACATGTAAAAGGCCAAACCTTTGGTAAGATCAGTTTGGGAAAGGCAGTGAGACATCTGAACGTGACCCTCCAATCAAGCAATGAAAGGAACCCAGTGCTGACAGGAACTAGAAGATGGGTAGATGATTCTTTAGGGATTCACGTATCCCTCTTCTGCTAGTGCCTTAGCTTTCATAAGACTCCTCTTTAAATCAGAGTGAAATAGTTCATATAACTGAGGCGACAAGTCAGCTGACCTGGTTTCTGTTGAGGAAAGGTTCCTAGAATCATCCAGGCTGACTCGAGAGGCCAACCTGCCGCTTGGTCCCTTGTCTTTTATCCAGCACAGCAAACTCTGCACCATCAGGATAGTAAATCCGGTCACTGGAGACATGAGCAGTGGATATCACTGCTAAGGTAAACACTCCAATATGGGTGAAAAAGCCAAGTGAGGGGTTAATGTGTGGTAGGTCAATCTTTTTTTTTATTATTCTTTTTTTTCCAGTTCAACCCCAACTGCCAGTGGATCCGGTTCCAAAGCTTGGTTCAGTTCCTGCACAACCCCTGATTAAACAGGAAAAACCTGTGAATTGTTGGCTTTGAATCCTGGACTGAGGACAGGGTGCACTTGAGTAACATGCGTGCTTCGGAGTTTCATCTAAATTTCTTAAAGCTTCAGAGGAAAGGGAAAAAAATCTTGGTCTTTCTATAAGGGGGGAGGGGGGAAGATCTAATCTGTTTACACCCTACATTCCTTACATTCCTTTGAGATCCTGCTACTATAAAAGCCTCAGTCCCACCTCCAGCAGAAGTTTAATGGAGCTACAGGAAAACAAAATCTTTCGGTAGAAGCAGATGTGACATGATGTATCTAGAGGTCCTGTCTTATTTAGACAGGAGCGCATCAAGATTGTCATTATTTCGTGCTTTGAACTTGTTTTTCCTTCAGAGGGGGAGACAGGCGTGTACCCACCTTAATTCACAAAGGCTGCTTTCCCTGGTAACAACTTAAAAGTGTCCTGGTATGGGAATGCCCTTTTTGGAATACGAAGCTCAAGGGTTTTTGTTGCTTTGTTGGTTTTGTTTTTTCTTCTCCTGTTTGAACGTGATGACTCAAACTTGGTGCAAATCCAAGGCAAATAAAAGGTGCAGGCGCCTACGGTTGGTTAACTCCTGCGTCGCTGGGAATAGAGCTCATAAAGCAGAGGCTAAACCTGCTTCCCAAGGTGTGGGCTCCACCTCTCTCTCTTCCCAACCTTTTTCCAGGGTCCTGGGGTCTGGGCACTCCCTTGGTTTTAACAAAGGACTAGATGAGAGCTGAAGCTTTCTTATCTTCTGCTGCTTTGCTTGTTAAACCATCCCTTTGGCTGCAGTTGATCGGAGTGGTGGGGTTAACAGCACCTGCCTCGCTTAGGTTTGCTTTCCCATGTGCCGCCTTTTAGAACGGGGCCAGATGTTTGGTTATTTTCGTTCGTGCAATGCCATTGTGTCGGGCCATTGGGATCAATCAATCGACAGCCGTGTGCCAGGAGATGTTGGATCGGGACCCAGGAAATATGAGCGTGGAGTGGTTATTTCTGCCACCTTCAAAACACAATAGGCTTTGAAAAAACTGAGGCAGAACATTTAGGGACTGCTTTGGTGTGAGGGGAAGGGGCAGCTGAACCTACATCTGGACTGTAGCCAGGAATTACACCTTAAGCACAGAGCCAAATATTTGGAGCAGGAAGCCACCAAGTCCCTGGGGTCGGGGGGGAAAGCAATTTAAAGACTGGGATCCTAGCTGTTGCTCATGAGCTTTAAAAATACTTGATCTCCATTTGCAGGGACGATCATTTCTCCTGCTTCACTTGGGCCTTATATCACTAAAAGCAAACAGACGCTGATCTTCAGGTGGTTGGAGGGAAAGGGAACCAAAAAAATCTTAGTAGCAGTGCCGTAAATGCAAAGTTAAATGTCTCTAGGGGGATGATACGGCCACAAATTTCAACCTTTCCAATATTTAACTCCTTGTTTTAAAAGTCAATAGCACCTTTTGTCTATCTTTGAACTCACAGGGGCAAAGAGATTGATTTTTACTTTTGGTGAAAGGACGTAAATCTCCCCCGTTTCACTCGTCTTCCTGTACGCCTCTTCCTCTAACTTTGCTTTGCGAAGTCGTTGAAGAAATCAGTGGCCCTTATAATTAACATAGGAAATCAGGGTTTTGCATAACTAAACATTAATATCCTGTCAGGTGTGTCTGTTTCAGAGACCGTGCGTGGAAGAAATGACAACAGAATATCAACAGCTCCCATCAGAGCTGATCTAAGCTCAGTGATCAGCATTTCATAACCAAAAAGCCATTTGAATAGCGTAGCCTTGAATCACAGTTTCCTTCTATGACTTACGATAGCCCTGATTTTATTTGCAAATGAAGGCAACAAGCACGGCGATATCTGTTTTAATATTAAAATATCTTCTGGAAAACAGTCTGAATATAATGGAACAGATCCTCAAGGTGTTTAAAGAAAATAAATAATCCAAGGAACCTAAACCAAAAGAAAAACCCTCTTGAATTCTGTGCAGTTCATTTTTCTTACGTCAGTTGTGGGTCATGCTTCAGAAAAACCGAGGGTATTATTTTGAACTGCTAATGTAGGCTGAAGAAGCAGGTTCTGACTTTGTATTGTTTCCCTCTCAACTGTCAGAATTAGGAAAAGGCCTTGTCGTTCAGGAGGGCTGCACAGTTCTCTGCAGCTAAGGATACGGAGCTGGTGTTGTGTTGAGTCCTGCTTGCNATGATTCTGTGCTGGCATGGGTGGAGAATGTGGAAGGGGACACCCAGCAGTGCTTTCCCATCCATGCTGGATGGTGGGTGGCAGGGGTGGTCACAGCAACAGAGCTGCTGTTGTGGCTGGGTCAGGATTTTCCAGGCTAGTATATTTTAAGAACCCTTTGCTGTACCACTAGCTCAAGAAGCTCTTAGGAAGTGTCTTATCTCCTGGGCTGAGTGTTGTACTGGTGCGCAGCTCTGCTGACATGAGAGAGCAGTGCTGCTTTGTACCAGCCACCAACCCTTGGCCGAAAGCATAGCAGGGAATTGAGCTGTTTGGAGCATCCCTCAGTGATGCAGATTTGGGGGTTCTGTTCCACATTTACACTCTAAGCTTTGATTTTACTCATCATTTGCATATTCCTGCCACACCATTCAAACCACCCAAGCATCTTCTGCTTCAGCATGTGAGGCTTGAGCACAGGGTCGCCCTTTAGGTGCTGGTAGAAGGTTTCAGGCTTGTTGGACCCCTCTGAGAAGGGGGTTGATGGGCGTAACGTAGCCCTGACACGGCCCAGGACCGCTGCGTTTCTCCAGTTCAGCCGTGCCTGGCACATCCCGCTCAGCCCAGTGAGTGTTATGGGAGAGCACACTGCCTGGCATGAGGGGCACAGAAAGGGTTGCAGAGATAAGCCGCAAGTTAATGAGTTATAGAGGCGCTAAGAGGTGATGTCACCAACCACAGGAGCCTTGTGCTGGCTAAATGCTTTACTTCAGAAATGTCTTTATTAGCCAATCTGAGTAAAAAGATGCTTCCCAGAACTCTTCCTACTCTCAGACCTCACAAACCCCCAATAAGGTGTTTTTCGGATGATTTTTCTTTTTTTTTTTTTTTTTTTTTGAGGCTACAATCTACATCTTTTGGAGGTGATTCAGATCACTTGGTACTTCCTCCTTGGACTGAGGGTTTGCTGTTAACCGCCCATCCCACCTACCTTTGCCTTTTTCACCCTGTGTGTAAGGACTTAGAGCTGCACTAGAGGATGCCAGAAGAAATTGGGCTGCCAGTGTTCTCGAAGCAGAAGACACTGGGACAGGTAGTTCAACCAGAGCTATATATGGTGCAGGCCTGGGCAGGGCAAAGGCAATTTTCATTATCCTGCTCCTATGTGGAAATGGTGTAGAAAAAAGTATTCTTCATCACTAGCCAAGCAAGGCTTCCAGGTTCTGTGGCTGAACAGCTCCAGGGACTTAGTTTATTTTAAGATGAGCCATTTGAGTGTGTTGTCTCTGGATTTCCGAATAAATAAGAATTCTCTCCGGGATGAACACTTAGATGGACTTGTCCAAAGGCTTGTTCTGCATAGAGAATTGGATAATGTACAAAACATAAATCCAGTCTTCAAATACCGTCCAACTTCTTTACAGCATTCTTCGTGTTTCATCATTTGCATCCCTTGGCTTCCATTTGTCATTTGTTTTGCTGCTCCTGTTTCCCCCAAGGTGCCTCATCTCGAAGGAATGAAACGTTTGGAGCCAATGCCTGGAGGCCCTCTGTTAATTTGTTTTATGGCCCTTTTCTCCAAGCGCTTCCCTCCTGTTTTCTACAAGCAGAAATTCCTTTTTCATCTCGAGTAGCTGTTTGAATCAGCAAGTTGAAAACATCGCCATCAATCATGTTCCCGTTCAGCCTCATTTTCAAGCGTCCAAGGGATCGAGAAACATAAGTTCTATTTGTAGGAGTGATCAAAGCCCATACGCCAGATTTGAAGGCACTTCAGAGTTTACATCCGTTGATTTTAAGGAGAGTTCCATTCCTAAGCGCATGCAATAATGCTTTCATGCCTTAGGGCTGCTGTCTTCTGAAGTATGTAGCTCTCCAGCATCTGCTGAATTCAAGGATGCTCTGGAAACAGAATCAAGGAGTTCCAAGTGGAACTTTCCATTTTTGTGGAAGTTTTTTATGGAAAATTCCCATAAGCTCCCATTGTCTGGGAGCATCTGGAGCATCACTCCCATTTTCCAGCTCCAGCTCTTTACCCTTTGCTCTGCCTTCTGAAGAACTCTTCTTGCATGCTTTTGTCAACTCTTCTGAGAAGGCTGGAGTTGGCTCAGCCATGGCACAGCTGACCTTTGTTTTTAACTACCATCTATCTACTTTTCTCCAGAGTAAACTAAACAGCATCACCTATAGGCAGACGTTAGCTGAAGAATCTTGAGGCCACAGTGAAAAACACTCCAGCCTTTACCAAAACTGCTGACCTGGGTGCTTTGGCTACAGTCATATTGAGTTTGAATATTTGATTCATTAAAAAAGGAAAAAGATGGTGAATTCAACCACAGTGAGGCATCATCAGTCATGCCCGGGATGATTAATAGAATGAAACACTCTCCTGCAGCTCTGAACTGTGGATTAGTTCATCTGTCACTTCCAAGCTTGATTTTGCTCTCATCAGTAAACTCCGGGTTTGGAGGAGGAGGTTTTGGACCTATCAGAATTCTTCCATCTGATATAAATCACAGGTTTTAGCCCTTTCAGCTGCACCAATGTTTGCAAGCACTGAAAATGCTGACAGTGCTGGAAATCTTCAAATGATTTGAGCAAAACCTGCCCGAATCTGATTTTCTCCAGCTGGGTGGCAACTATTTGCTTTTCCTCATACTGCTCACTCTTTTCATTGCAGTTCTTTTCATCGCAGTGATCCTCCACTTCTGAAATGCAGCTAGACGTCTCTTGACTTTCAATTTTAAAATCTCCGCGCTCAATAGTTCCTGCCATTAAGAGACAGCCTTCAGAAAGAAGTGTGATGGGAGGAGTAGCAGCGCAGAGCTTGGCTAATGCACCGAGCTAAGCAAGGCCATGCCAAGGTTATCTAGGTATGGTTATATTTGATAATGACTCATCCAGGGAGCTTCCTGACTGGCCACCACCCTTTCCTACTAACTGCTGGGGTGGTAAGGCTGACTCAGAGCGTGCTCAGTGGCAAGCTCGCTGCTCTACTGGGAACAGCGTTCTGGAGCCCTTTCTATAGGGGCTATTTCAGAGGGTGCCAAGAGAGAAAAGACATGTTCGAACGAGCTGGTTTTTCACGAGTGAGGTGCCTTTTCAATAGAGATTGCTTTGTTCCAAGTTGGAAGGCAAACCAGGAAATGCAGGGTGAAGGGCAGTACTTTCTCCTGATCTGAACCTCCCAAATATCTGTCGGATCACCCCAAGCGTGAGTGTCCCCAGCAGCTTTGGTGCAAATAAACTCTCCTTATAACAATAGCAAAGCATGGACTGTCTCACGTGCATGGGCAGCTACACAATCCTGACCACTCAAGAACAAGGAAAGGGTGTTTTTTTCCCCCCCTCATCCTTCTTTTGAATTGATGTTGTACTAGAGCAGAGTCTGCCTGGGTTTGTGTCGGGCAAATCTCAACTCAGATGCTAAAATCTTGTCTTTGTATATCTGGCAGTGATCCCATGTGGAATTTAAGGGCGAGAGCATCTGGCCTTTTGTCCAAAGGAGGCACTCTGGGGAAGCTGCTGTTCACCCACACCTCCACCTCCCCATCTGCAGAGTGGGAAGAGCTTTCATTTCCTTCCTGAAATGGTTTGAGGTTTACCAAAGGCAGCGAGAGAGGTCAATGTTCTGGTAGCTGAGAAGTCATCCCGCTACAACACACAAGCAACTCTTAGAAAACATGAAGTTATATCTTCCTACAGGAAAAATAGCCGTTTTAAGGCAACCCTTCTTCATCTGAATGATGTTTTAGGAACTTAAGGGTTTTGTGATGTCGACAAATTAATGAAGAACTGAATATATTTTCTAGAAAATGTTTTAGAAATAGGCAGGATCAGATGAGATCTGTTTCAGAAACTGGACTGAAAGGTCCCTGAGTCTACTGGCCCCGAACTGTTGGCTTCAGCAAATCAGATGAAGTGTGTTTAGAAGTTGCAGACACTAAATACTGGCTTTCACCACGTTGTTTTAACCAACAAAAGCTGGCTACAAACCTTCCTCCCTTCAGAGTTAGTTGTTTACGGCTTTTCTCTCTTATATTTGTTCTGTTTGGTCTTTCCCCAGATTTTTCTGGGTTGAATTCTCCCTTGCCCTCCAAGACCAGATGCTTCCCAGGTTTGTTATAAGCATACTTCTGTGGAATTCGCTCGCACCATCTGCTTTATTAACTTGGCAAGTTAATGAAAAATCAGATGAAAACAAGCTCTGTATCGTAGCCTGGCACAGAAATGGATGGGTGCTACTCTACATCCCTGTATTTTTTTTTTCCCTAGCTAGAGAATTTCTAGAGCGTCAGAACTGTTGCAGTATTAATAGCGATTAGTTTGGGAGCCAGTTGTTATCCTTGTTTATGTGCCTGCTCAAATCTAATTAAGGCAGAAGGGAAAATGCAACTGAAAGGCACACTCGTATTCTGGGAAATGCGATAATGCTTATAAGAAATGGCCAACACTGTTAACCTTAAATACTCCACGTTTGTCAACAGCTCTTTCAGTGTGTGGAGAAATAAGAAGTTACCCTGAAGAGTGAGAGTGCTGGAATAGTTTATTTAATTGATACGTGCATGGGCTGAACCCTAAGCACAGAGGAAAAGCCTAGAGGCCATGGAACACCAGCTTCAACCCAAGACCGATGTTTGCACATGTTTGCTCACTGGCAGCGGTTTGGGTGTGATGTGTGAAAGAAATGGCTGGAAACGAAAAAGGCCTTGGAATCGAGTCCCGTTGCAAGCAAGGGCAGGACTGACCATAAACGTTGGGGAGTAGTTTTAGTAAGTAGTTCACAAGAATGAGAAACTTGATGAAATTATTCCCTTCCCCTTTTCTCCCCCTTATCCTGCTTTGGGTATGACTCTGACCCTGAACTGTGACACCCCTTCAGGAAAGAGTCATCCAAACATTTGTGTGTAGAGGGTTTTGTATCTCTCCGTTCCAGCTCCGTCCCTGGGAAATATCTCCCAAGTCAGTAGATGCTGGAGAGATTTCAAGCAGCTCTGGCTATCTGCATCTTTTCTATCTGTTGGCTTTGGTTGCTCTTAGTATAAAACCCTTCCAGGATGGCAATGCCCCGTGCACTGCTCTAAACACCGGTGTGAGGATACAAAAGACAAGTTAGCAGCACTTGGGGTTACGCTGCTGCCGCCTTTTTCCCCAGAAAGATCATTTTATTTTCTTATTTTCTACACGAGAGCGCTGATGATTTAAATAACACACTCTTTTATTGGCAAAAGCTGCTGCGTTACATGCTTGGCTGGTAGAGGCTGTAAATTTAATGGCCTCCCCATCTGCTTGTTTTAAAAGGAAAATAAAGAAAAGAAAAAAAAAACCCAAAACAACAAACCCCTCATCTTACAGCTGATGTAAGGCTCAGCCCTCCTCCCCTCCTCCTCTCCCTCCCCAGTAATCACTTTATTCACTGGGATGGAAAAAATAGTTGGTGTTAATTTCCTCCATTCCCACACCTTGCAACCCAGTGCAAGTTGCTGCCGTTTGTTGTCCTTTAGAGACCAATTATTGGTGGTGAAACCATCCACAGAAGCAGCGTTGCTAGGAGTGGGAAAGGGGGACTGGGGCTTTCTGCAACTTCTCCAGGCTGGTGAGATGCAAAGATCCGGATTGACCCTTTGCGAGCCTTGTAGAATAGAAATCCTGGGGCAATTTGGAAATGGCTTGTGTGATAGGTGCTGGGAAATGGCCTGGGTCGAGGCTTCTGTATATGATGTTCTGTGATTTCAGCGGGTTGGACTAGATGACCTTTAGAGGTCGCTTCCGACCCAAGGCATTCTATGATTCTATAGATGTAAACTCAAGAGTGTGAGGCATGATGTCTGGATGGGACCCTGAGATGACACAGCTTGTGCTATGCCCTCCGGGTTCTGATATGGCTTTGAAGAGAGATTCTATGGAGGGTTCCTGTAACACTAAGGTCCTCCGTGATTTATTCTTGTGGATCTTTAAGTCCTACAGTATTCTTTCACATCCATGGGGCTCTTAGCCCCATGACTTACACGGCAGATACCCATCTGGTTGGGTTCAAGCATCCTGGCTGATGGCCCAGCATGAGATGGGACCCTTCCCTGACAGTCTAGGGTGCACATTGCTCCCGCAGATACACAAGAGTCTGCTGAAAACAAATCTGGGTCTCGGAGAAGTAACAGAGCGGAGTCTTCTGTGGTAAGATAACTGGTGTGGAAACAGGATTCAGGGAAACTCCTGATGAGGTCAACGCCGAAAATATATTAGCTCCAGCTATACATGGACTGACAGCTCAAGAAGCTGCCACTCCTCTCTGATTCTTTATACAAACTTTGGTTTTTCCAGCCCAGATTCACAGATTCACAGAATATCAGGGATTGGAAAGGACCTCAAAAGCTCCTCCAGTCCAATCCCCCCATTGCTGGAGCAGGATCACCCAGACCAAGTCCCACAGGAACTTGTCCAGGTGGGTTTGAAACGTCTCCAGAGAAGGAGACTCCACAACCCCCCTGGGCAGCCGGGGCCAGGCTCTGGCACCCTCACTACAAACAAGTTTGTTCTCATATTCCAGTGGAACCTCCTGTGTTCCAGCTCACACCCGTTTCCCCTTGTCCTATCATTGGTGCCATCGAGCAGAGTCTGGCTCCATCCTCCCAACACTCGCCCTTTCCATATTTATCAACATTAATGAGGTCCCCCCTCAGTCTCCTTTTCTCCAAGCTATAGAGCCCCAGCTCCCTCAGCCTTTCCTCATCAGGGAGATGTTCCACTCCCTTAATCTTTTTTTTTTCTTTAGGAAGATCTGACCCAGGATACTGGAGTTGCCCGTTGCTTTCCAGGAAGCCCCAAATGACTCTTGCACTCCAGCAGGCCAGGTAGTCTAAGCTAACAAGAGCAGAGCTGCCTGGGGAGCGGCTGGGAACTCACCTCCTGAGTTTTCCTCCTGTTGATGGGGCTGCCTCGTGCCTGTCCAGGCACGTCCCGAAGCACGTTCTGCTTCCTGACAGCGTATGAAACAACCAGGCGCGCTCAGACCGACGCTAGCCTGCTCTCCCAGCTGCTTTCGTGGCTCTGCCAATTCACGGCTTGCCTGGACAGTAAATACAGTCTTTGGTGGCACTTCCAGGTGTGCTTTTGGTGGCTGCAAAGGTGCAGCTGCAACATCACCTTTGCTGATACTTTCCCCAGATCTGATCAAACCAAGGGATTCAAATGACCAGATAAATGATGGGATGTCAGATCTCAATGGGAAGAGAGCCCACCCTACAGATAGGTGGAAGTGCATGTCCCCCACCTTGCAGCAGGAAGGAAAACCCACCTCTTCCCAGCTGCAAAATTTGATTCCTAACTGATTTCCTAACCAATTCTACCATTAAACGCTCGAGTCAGACCCTGTAGAGGAGTCCCTGGGCACCAGTGTCCAATTGCTGAGTCTTTGGTGATGATTTATGTTGCTTTTCCTTTACGGTGTCCTCTGATCTGCTAGGTTGAGTGAGTTTGTGGTGGGTTTATTGTTTATTTGGCTTTCAAATATGTGCAGTCAGTGAAACCCCAGTCACTTTCCTCATTTGAATTATCCATGCAAAGTTGATCTGGTTTTGAAATACCATTTCAGTCCCTGGCTTGTTGACTGGTCAGGGTCCAGATGATGGAAGTTCAGTGTTCCTACTGAAGTTGGACCACAAGCTTTTGTTTTGTAGGCATCCTTCACACTTTATATCTGGATTATGTGTTTTAATGTCTCTAATATTGCTGAGTCTGATTAGTTTAGTGTAAATTGCTTGAGTTGGGTGGATTTTCTTCAGTTCTGCATCACAAATCAGAATGTGAGCAATATTCCCACTAATTTTAAAATTTAGCTGGGATAGACAGCGATATCTGGTAGCCCTGCCTCCTCTCTCCTTAAAATTTATCCTTGCTGCCATCTCATCCCTCCAGGACCTAAAATCACCTTGTCCGTGTCATCTTTCAGCTCCTTCTTCTCACAGGTATGTGATTCTATTCTGCTAGTGAAATACAGTATCACAGAATTATCGAGGCTGGAAAAGACCTCTGAGATCATCGAGTTCAGCCTTTGAGCTTCTCTCGGGAAACCCAGGTATTTGTATCACAAATGGGATGGCAGGAGGGCAACTCCATCACACCCACCTTCCTCTTGTGTTTGCCTGCATCGTCTTATAGATACTGAGGCCCTCACAGCAGCTTCTAACCAGATTCTGTTGGCTGCTGAAAACAAGATCAGGGCTCGCAGGCACTGAAATGTTCTTGGCTACTTGCTACTTGGCATGTCCCTCCCTGCTTAGGGAGATGCATCTTAGCAAGTGGTGCCCCTCTTGCAGTAATCCAGAGTTGGTTGGGCTTACCCAGACCTTCTATACCTCTTGAAACAGCTGCAGTTGCCACCGATATGGGTAGTAGCAGGTAAACAGCTGCAGGTATCAGAGAGATTAGGCAAGCTGGTTTAAATTTAATAGCCGGGCAGTTGGTTGGAGTTGAAACAATCCCAGCGGAAATAATCTCCTACCTAGCAAACCAGGTCTACAAAGGGAAATGTGATGTAGCTCCCAGTGGCCCTGACACAGCAGGGATATGCTCGGGATTTTGGTGAGAGAAGTGGTTTTCTGGGGAGGTGGCGTGTCTGTGTCATGGTCGTGGCTGAGGACACCAATCCTGAGCGGTGCTGGTGGGAGAAACCTGCCTGTGAAAACAGCAGCGCTGAGACAACGCGCAATTTGTATTCCCTGAAGCTACCGAGAACCCCCCCACACTTTACACTGCCTGAGATCAAAGCTGTTAATTCCTGGATGAGTGCACGTATCGTTCCAAGGGTCAGCCTCCTGTGCTGGGGGCCTCCAGGGATCTGATACGTTGCTTTGTTATCACTCCCTGCCAAAAAAGAAAAAGCAGAGCTCAAAGCTTTGCTAACTGTAGTTGGGGTATGGCAGGTTCTAGCACGAGGTAAGGCTGGTATCTTCCTGTCCTTTGGAAATAGTTTGGGCTATCTGAGGTGGTAATGTGACTTTCGTTGTATGGTCCTGGCGCGTCCTTTGTAGTTGCACGCTCACCATCACCCACAGCCTCACCGCTTGCGATTTGAATGAGTAATCCCTGACATTTGTTTTCAAACAGGTGGCTCTGACACACCCTGACTCCTACATTCAAATGCAGGAGGAACATACACACGGGAAGGGACATGGACGTCACCTCATTCCATGGAGCCCAGCAGGAACATCGCTCCACCAGGTAAATGTTCAAGTGACACTGCGTGAACCTGTCGCGTGTTGCAGTAGACCGAAGGGACACGTGCGATGGAGAGTTTGAAATTGTGGAGGGTTCTTGGGACCAGTTCTGACTGAGCAACTTGTATCCATTACCCCTTGTCTTTTCCTTGCAAAAAGGGAGTCTCCATCTTCTTGGTAACCACCCTTCATGTACTGGCACACGGCAATAAGGTCTCCCCTAAGTCTTATCTTCTCAAATCAGGCCACTCGTCGCTCTTGCAGACCAAAGGACTTCTTCAAAGCAAACTAGGTGGAGGGTCTTTTTGCACGCAGCAGACGAAGCCATCAAGCACATTAAGCACATCCAACAAAACCTCAGCATGAAGGCACCTTTCTTCACCCGACACTGGCAGTCAAACACTTTCTGTGTGTATTTAGCCCAACCCAGAGAAATCATCGGTATAAAATAAAACAGCAGCTTTGTCTTTCCAATAAATAAAGCAGATTTGGTTGGGGGTTTTTTGGGGGGGGTTATAAATGGTTTCTTAGCAGTCAGTGCTAAAGGCAACCAAGCCTTGCCATTCAAAGCACGAAGTTCATCGGGGGGTTAGAGCTGGTTTTGCTACACAGGAGCCTGTTGCTTTAAACAACAGTCTGTTGTATCAGACTTGGGGAAAAATAGACCAGGAAACAAGGTTTTTAAAGCTGTTCAGGAAGACAATCTTATGTTTGTTCAGCACGGCGTGGATTTGTATGTCAGAGTTGATGGTTGTGTGTATTAAGCCAGAAATGAGACATGGGAATGAGAAGAAAGGAGAAAGACTGAAGCAAAGTCCCTGTTTCTCCCTATGGTACCTCTCCCTACAACAAGAAACTTTTAAAGTTTCCTGGTGTGATATTTAAGAAAACATCCTCTGAGAGGAGTGAGCTTTCAGATGGGTGGATTTTTTTTTTGCCCTGAATTTAAACACTGAGTTTTTTATGGTATGTTCTGGCTATTAGAGTCTTTTATGACACACTCTGGATCCTACACCTGACCCTGCACAACAAGCTCCTGCTCCCTCTAGTTGGTGTGCCCCTACTCTTGCTGTAATCCGGAGCTTGCGTACTTTTAGGAGTGAAAATTATGCCCATTGTTCTAGTTTTGGTGGGTGTTTATGCTGTAATTCACTGACTGGATCTGCAGCAAACCTGTTTGTAACTGCAGATCTGATGCGGGCGATTGTTCAAAAGGTAAGGTGTGTCTGGCTGATTAGCTGAGTTGGAGTCACCTGACCCTGAGCAAATAGTTCCTGACCTGAATTTTATGTGAGCTTTATTTACTTAATATAGAAACGTTAAAATTGGGCTGCAGTGAACTGTGTCTTTAACCATTTCCTTCCTTGTATCCTTTTTATAGAGGTTCTACTTAAAGAGTTGGTGTTAAGCCTTAAATGAGGCTGTGGGTTCGGCGGTTTTGCTGTTAGGTCATTTTCCCTTCCATGGATTCATCCTCCTCCTAGGTGCAGGGTTTGGAGAAGCAGGTACCTCTCAAGCTGTTACGACATGCAACAAAGTGCGGTGGGAAGGGTGGGGGAAGGAAGAAACTGAACTCACCGAGGTGTACCACGGGCGGGTGATTCAGAGCCCTGCGTGCCACTCGCCCTGCCCAGCGAGCTGCCGTTTGGAGGCAAGGCACTGGCAGAACTGGAGCGCTGACTCTCCTCTTCCTGCTCGCTCCTGGCACGAGGCGGTGGCAGAGTCAGGGCCGTATTTGCCCTGTCACGCGATGAGATCTGGGAAGATCTGCTCGGTTGGTGACTGCTGTCTGAACTAGGGAGTGTGTGTTCAAACTGACACCGGCTCTGCGTGGGCAGAGGTGTTGGCAGTGCTACCGTTGCCTAATAGGTTCCTGATTACACAGCAAGCAGGTCTGAAGGGAAGGGAAATGCTGTTTGTCCTAATAATAATTATTTATTTATTTATTTTTTTAAAAGCATTTTGTGGGCAGGGAGAAGAAAGCTAGATCAGTTCAGAGGTTCTTTGCTGGGCTGTGACAGCTCAAAAAGTGCTGCTGCTGCTAGTTCTTGAAAGGTAAATAGCATGTAAACCATTCTTCTGCCTTTCTTGATCTTAGGGAGCTGGCTTTGCTCGCAGTCTCCCTCTCTTTACCTAAAATATATTAATAGTGTTTGGAAAAATCAGTCATTCCAGTAAATACTGTGGAATTCTCAGCTCTTGCCTCTGTATAGAGCATGGTGCTCTGGATATGTCCACATAGCCCTTTGCAGGTCGGTGAGAGTCCTGGCCCTGCCAACCTACCAGCCTCGTTGCTGCACCAGTTCAGTGCAGAACTTGACCAGACGACTTACCCAGCCTGTGGTCTGCTACCAGCCTAACTACACTCAGCTAGCGGCTACGCTAAACTCATGTTCTAGCAGCTCTGAGCACAAGGAACTGGCTCGTGTCAGCCACCAAAACACCTCCAAACCTAAACCCCAGCATGAATCAGGGCTGCACGCTAACCACGGCCACACGACTTTGAAAGGCAGGGCAAGCGAGGGCTTTGTGTTTGCAGTTGTGATTAGATTAGATCTAATTTTTTGTGTGTGGGGGAGGGGTGTCTGTCTGTAAAACTTAAAATCCAGGGACTGTTGACGGTTGTGAATTTCCGCTGCTAAAATAAGCACGGTGACATTTTATGAAATAACGTGTTAGGTGAGCACTGCTGGGCTGGTCATCTCTAGGGTTGTGAAATAATGCAAGGAGATGGTGTTATTGTCATGCCCACCATTGGTATTGTGTTCAGGATCCTGGCTGGCTTAACTATCGGAGCTCCCCAGTGAGTGTAGCTCAAAACCTCACTTCATTTTACAAAGCCTCGTTTTTAAGAACAAAAATCTGTGGGAGGACGAATTGAGGAGAGGGAAATGACACAAGATGAAACCGCTTGCAGAAGAACAGCCACTGAATGGGGCTGCTGGATGGAACCGTTTTCGTGGCCACCTTCCACAGCAGCTAACTGCTTGGCTCAGCTTACCTGTCTGGGACACAGGAGCAGTTGCTGAGCCTGACTGAATGTACTAGAGATTAGCAGGGCAGGAGAACACCTGCTTCCACTTAACCGATCCGAGAGGAAACAAAGGGCAAGAAGAGCGATGTCCTGAGCAAGACAGGATTGGATGAAAACTAATATGTAGCTTCAGATTGGCAGTTGGCAGCCATAACCCTCAATTTAAAGCAGATGAGAGTCCCAACTCTTTAGATCTAAAACCTTGCTGCCATGAAGATGAAAGACTTTGTTCCATACACCTCCCCCTGCGCCTTCCCCCTTTTATTTTTCCCTTTTTCTTTTCACTCAGCTGTGTTCAAATGAGGAGCAGGCAGATGGGAGCTCAGGCAAACCCAGATGCTGTGCTGCTGCACTTGACAACAGGCAGTGAGGAGTGGGAGGTAACTTAGCCAGAAGGAGAAGGTAGAAACTTTCCAATCATTGTTTATGGGGCTCGGTGACCCCCTTCATTTTTACCCCAGAGGAAGGTGGGCGCGGCCAGGACTCACTGATGACCTTGGGCTTCAATGATGAAGCTTAGGCTTCAATTCAGATATGGGATTGAAATTCTGGTGATAGAGAAGAAGGGAGCGTGGTGCTTTCATCAACTTCAGCGAGGGCTGCTGCTCAGCATCTCCACAAGCAAGGTCTCAAGGAGGGGTTTTGAAGTTGGATTCTCAAAAATTATGCCCTGAGCCCATTTAAAAGGTGAGCAAAAGAGCTGGACAATCATCAGCTGAGGCTCAGCTTCGTTGCCTGGCTCTGAGCTCTGTTTCATTCAGAAATTGAACATAGCATCACTTTAAGTACACCATCACCAGGTTCTTTTTTCCCTCTGTTTGCTTTGATTGGAACAGGAACGGTTCTTCTGGCTGTTAGCACCCAGAGATACACAGCACTGCCAACCAGGTCCTTTCAAGGGTGTTGTGCATTGCCTAATGGGCCAGTTGATGGTTTCTCCTGGGGCTCTCTTCAATGCCATGCTGCTGAGGTTTTTGCGTGTGTAGTATCTCACCTTTTGCTTTTGTTCACCAGCTTGTGGCCTGCGGAAACATAAGTCTGGCAGATTGGGTGGCTGGCCTTAAGTTTGTGTGTTTGCAAAGAGGAGGTGAGGTTTGTAAGACTATAAAACTTTCCTTCTGTGTTCAAATAAACCCAGATTAGCCCAATTGCCTGCCCACCACTTATGTCAGCTTCAGAGCAGTAAAGAAACAATGAAATGTACCTGTGTCCCTGCACACTAACAGTGGCAGGACATGTTGTAGCTATGGAGTGGTTGATTCCATGCAAGCCATCCCTCCAGGTTATTGTACCACTCCAAAGAGCAATATCCTTCTCCCCTCCTCCTTTGCTTGCTTAACTTGTTAAGACACGGAAGGTTCCTGCTGCGATGACTCCTATTCCTGACCTGACAGGTGGTGCCTTGAGCTGAACTTTGCTCTCACAAACACGGTTGGGTTTCACCTCTATCAGCCCTACCGTTTAGTGGACTCGCCCATCTGCACAGAATTTAGTAATTCTGGCAATGGGCGCTGCTGCGATTGTCTCGGGTGCTGGGGTGAGGAGCACTGCTGAGTGCAGGGCCGTGCTCCACAAACAAATTCCGCACGTTTAATCTCGTACCTTTTACTCTATAGATCGTACAATGAGTCGTTGAGTACGGGTAAGGAGATGAAAGAGATTGAGGTGATGCAGGAAGCGATACCGATGGCTATAGCCTGCAGATGAAAGAAATAAACACTTTTATGGATCTGTACTGGTGTGACCCCTCTCTGCAGAGCTGCTCTAGCAACAAAGAATTGGAATATTGGATCAGAAGACCGATGTGGTTTGCAGCCTGTTCTGAAGCCCTGCTCAGTAGGAGCGTATTGGAAAAAGCTGAATGAACTGCTGCGAAGAGTGGCTATGGAACGACTGGTTGATAGGAGGTGTTTATTTTCAACCCAATAAATGCTACGTGCTCCTCGCTATGTGGCAAGGAGTGTTTGCATCCCTTCTTTGTCCGGCCTCTGAAGCCGTGAGCATCCTATAGCCATATTCAGTGTTCCGTTTTCTTTTTGGTCATTTATTTCTTATCAAACTTTTAGTGTCAGCGCCATCCTGTAGGGCAGCTCTAATTGGCTTTGTCTGGTTACTAATTCTAACTTAAGTAGGTGGTTCAGAGTTCAGCAGTTTTAGAAGAAGAGAAATGGGGATTGGTTTTCATTTCTCAGCCCTGTGTGGCAGCAGAATCCATTGTCAATACAAGGACTGACTGAGATCGAGTGGGAAGGGATGGGAAAGTACTGGGCTTGGCTATTCTGTCTCTGCCAAAGATTTTCCTACATCATCTTGAGCAAGTCACTTCAGCTCTCTTAATCTCTAACCATTCAGTTCCTCAAGGATTAGACAATGCCCTTATTCTTTATAGAGGTTTTCAAGCTAACCTCAGGACTTCTGTAAGGCACATAAACACTGAGCTCATGGGCTGCAAAATATCCAGAGGCTCTTCACAAAGAGGGATTGGTGGTCAGTCGCTCCGTGCAGGCGGTTTTCAAGTGGGTGCTTTAGAGACATCAAAGAACTCTGTAGACAAAATGCTCGTAACTCTCTCTTGATACAGACACCAGGTAAGTCTTCCCGACCTGCACTTTATAATGTGCAAAAGATGGGCTCCTGTTCTTGGCTCGAAACAAGGTACAATAGCCACAAAGAGATGGGATTGATATGGCAGAGGAGGGTTTAGGATCTTCATCCAACAAGTGTGTCATGTGTAAATGCACTGTCTTTGCAATCAGATGGCTCCTGTGGATTAACCCAGGATTCATCTGTATTAGTTATTGCTGATAATTAATTGATGGGTTTTTTGCTGATAACTGAGGGACCCATTTGCAGTGACTCTCCTTTTCTGAGGAAAGATATAATTGCCTTATTCCGTCGCGATAATTCAGCTGTTTGTTGTCCTCCAACTTTGACTTTTGAATTATTTTGAGACTGGCAGATTCAGTTCTTTCAGGCATTTCCTCCAAAATACTGTGAGCTAGGCTCGTCCCAGGTAAAAATACATGTCTTGAGATGACAGCTCTTGCAAGTCAGGGATGAAACGGCACAAGGCAGCTTGCTCAGAAGCACAGCTGACAGCAAAATCAACCTGCCAACTGTCTAACACCCTTGCAGGAGGAATTGGCCTTTAGCAACCAAAGGTTTCCAAGGTTTCTCTTGAGTTATGGGGATAAGTTGTTTCTCTGGGGAATTCTGCCAGTTGAGCTAATTAACATGATAATTTGTTGTCTCATTAGCTACATCTTTCATGGGAAATACGAGAGTGTTTCCTTCATAACAAGGAGAAAACATTTGACTTGTTTTTCTTTTTTCATTACACTGGTGGGAATTTTCTGAAAACTTCCTTGAAAGGGGATGCAAAGGGGATTTAGAAAGCCACAGTTTGGGTCTTGCTTTCTTTTACTTTAAATGCTCTGTGACTGAGCATGCTGAAAACTGAGCATCAGTTCTCTCTGAATCCCTTTTCCACATCCTTCAATACTTTCAAAACTAGGTTATGTCCTTGAAGAGATTCCACCTGTCAACGTTCAAGAAGCGTTTTGTGCAGGGGAAGAGAAGTAGGGCTCATGACAGTGTATGATGTAGCCAGAATAGGGACCTTTTTTTCGTTTTTTCAGTCTTTCCATATATCCGTATCAAAAATGGAAGCTCTACCCTACTAATCTAGGAGTAAATACTGCAAAGATCTGGCCTGAAGTGTCCTGTAATCATCGTAATCTAGATCATGGTGCCCATGAATGGACATAGTGATCCAGTTGTGGGTGTCTGCTCTCACTAGTTTGTATACTGGAAGACCTGAATTCTGGTTGAATATTTGATTCCTTTCTGAAACTATTTTGCTTTTCAAAACTAGATGGTGATGGCATTCAAGTTACTTCTAAGTTTCTGAAAAAAAAACCCAACCCACAAACAAACAGCTTTCGGTAATTTATGACCAAATTGTGTGGGCATCCTTCAGCAAATCCTTGTCTCGGTCTGTTTGCCCCTTAGGTTATCTCTGTATACGTTGCTTCTTTTGTTTGGAAAAGCAATCATCAACCCATCGCTGTCCCTGATATTCTGTTGTGAGTTAGACGACATGTGACTGCAACTCTCCCAGATCACCTAACCCACAACAGAATAGCAGGGCATCAATGGGTTGATCATCTCTGGTTCAACAGGAGTCATCTTCTGGTTGGCTGAACAATGAGTTGCCTTTTAAAACACCAGCTCAGCAGCATGATGGTCATGGCCGTGGGCAGACGAGAGTTGGTTGGCAATAAAAGAGTGCCTGGAGGTTGGTTTTTAAGTGGGAGAAGAACGCTCCTTCACCCTAAGCTCTTGGTTACAGGTAGACCTCTGCTCTTAAGCCGATCTGAAGGGTGCGCAGCAGGAGAGTGAGCTATACAGTGGAAAAGCAGAATCAAATCGGAACCTGCTCTCGGTAAATAATTCATTCTTTGTTAGAGCTGGGGCAGAGGCAGCGAGCCCAGCAAGCCCCTCGAGAGGCCGGTCTCCCGCCCAGCATGCCTGCAGCGCGCAAGTTGGTTTCGCCCTGGCCGCTCCCAAAAGAAGCCGAGGACACACCTGTTAATAGCTAGAGGCAAGGAGATTGGTTGGGTGGAAAGAATGCACCTGCGCGGGGAGGGGTGAAGGACTACATGTAAGACGAGCCTTAGACACTCGCCGTCTCTTCTCAATTCCAGCTTAAACAAGCAACAGCGCTCTGGGCCGCGAAGAAAACCAACCACGCGCGTTTTAATCCTTTGCTTTCCTTTTTTTTTTTTTTTTAATTTTGATTTGAAAAAAAATTTGCTTTGATTTCGGTAGCCTAATACAACTTAGAAGTGTGTTGTTTTTCCAGGTACGGTTCTATTTTTGTCTTCATTTCTTTCATGCGAATTCCACCGCGAACGCCTCTCGCTCCGAGTTCGTCTTTTCCAGGACGCGGAAGGATGGGAAGATGAAAACTCTTGTGCGCGCTCTTCTCCCGATGATCGTTTCGTCCTTTTTTGTTACCCGCTTTGAAGGCTGGTGATCTTGGTTTGGGAGAAGGTGGTTGTGCTTCCAGCACTGAAGTTGCTTGCGTGTGTGTGTGGTCATGGTCCTGGTAAGCCCTACCTAGTGTCCAGTTGCTGTGGTAAAAAGTGACCTACCCAGCACAAACCCAGCTTCTCTAACACCTTTCCTAACTTGTTCATCAATATTCTCCTCTCAACTTGGCTTTCCGTAGGACTCTGTCCTCTTTTCTCTTCTTCCTTCTTTCCCCAGGTAGATTAAAGAGGGTTTTGTTGTCCATATCAGGTTTTGTCTGCTCGGAGTTATGGGGGAGGGGAGAAGCAGCGCATGAATTCAAACGTTCATTTTACAACCAGCCAAACCAGTCAGGGCAGGTAAAAGCAGAACCAAGAAATTGAATAGGAGGGAGCCGGTGGGGGAAAGCTGGTTTCACCGAGATGTCATGGGGAGCTCGGGGTGGGGGGGGGGAAAGGAAGAAAGAAAGAAAGAAAAGACGTCGTAGGAAATTTTTTTATGCGACTCTAATCAAATGAGTCTAAAATTTAAACGGGCTCTCTCAAAAGAGGATCCTTGGGTGTCAAAGGGGATCCATCATTGGTACTAACCATGGTGATGTTTCCAAATGCAGGTTTACTCTTGGTCCTTTGCAGTTTCGGTGTAACGATTGGCATTTTGCAATCAGTTTTCAAATTAACTGGCGTTTTAGTCACAGACAGGACTAGGTGATCTTCAGGGTCTTTTCCAATCCAGGAAATTCTGTGGTTGTTCTGTTTTAATGCATTTTATTGCAACTGCAAAGCGCCTAATCCTCTAATTTCTGGGGGTTTCTGCTACTTTGGAGCCAGAATTGATTCCTCGGGTAGGGTCGTGGGAGTGAAGGAAGCAGATTTGGGATTTTTGCAAACACCGCTTTTGTTTAGACGAAGTGGAAGTCAAGGAAAGCTCTTGTTCTGCTTTAGTCATCGGTTTCCGCTCATGGCACGGAGAGGCCATTTTGGGCTCGTTTTGTTTATTCTTTTCTTACTTTTTTTTAAAAATATATATATATTTTTATTTATTTATTTTGTGCATAACAAAATGAACATGAATCCTGCTCTTCACTCCGCTGCCAGTCGACTCTCGCTGCGGAGCTCCCCGTGCCAGCCGCGACGAGCCTTTACTTGCGCTGGCGAGTTGGACACCAAAGGGAGAGAGGAGACATAACAAAGTGGTTTGCTTCTTTTAATTTTTTTTTATTATTATTATTTTCTTTGGAAATGTGAAGTCTCCTTGCAGGCTGGATAGAATAACTCGGGCTGCTTTCTCCGACTGGAAAACCGAGGCGCCTAAAAAGCCCCTTCTGGTCTTTTCTAATTCGGTCGGTAGCTGGGAGGTGATACCGTGGCTAATGCGAGGAGCGCGAGGTGTTTTGTAAGCAAGCAGCCCTCTTGTATAATTCATCTGCCCAGATTCAGGAAGAGGCATCAGCCTTTGTAGACACTGAGGGAGTCAGCAGAAAATGTTTGCTCACTCGGTCCCTCCACCCCTTTTTGTAAAACAGCCTTCTGGAAAGTTCTGCGGGGCACAAAGCTCGAAATAATTTCAGCTTTCGGCTGAAATCACCTCAGAGTGTCTGAGTTTTCAGAAAGGAGGAGGCAAAGCTTGTCCCGCTTTGAGGGCTGTTGGATTTGGTTAGTTTCAAGAACGTCTTTTATTACTCTTTTCTGAAACATGTTGTCATTAAATCTTGCTGGTTTATTTACCCCCTCATTTTAGGGAGCTTAACTCTTCTCTCTTTTTTTGGCTAATATTTTCTTCTTGTAATTACCAGTATTTAAATTCTGCTGACTTCACTCTTATTTTCAAAAAAACCTCACCTATGATTTAAATATTAATTTGCTTTCTTCTGGACTCCTCTGTAACAGAAGATTAGTTTATACTTCCTTCAATCCCAGCGTTAATTTCGAAAAAATTATGTGCTGTTCTATCTGTACCCAAATACCAAAGCTCTCCAGCCAGCTGCAAGTTTTGTGGGCAAGACTAAACAATGAATCCTGACTTTTGCAAATTCAGCAATGGTTTTGCTCTTTTTAATTGGTTTTAATCCCTTTTTCAATTTGAATTTATCTTGCAGCTTGCAAAACGTGGGTGTCCAAAGCGCCTTCACAGAGCTGGGGGTGCTACATGGCAAGACTTTCAAAGCACCTTTGCTTTGTGGGTGTCTAAATCGCTCTCCAAATTAGTTAATTTATCTGTTGATGCATTATTACTGATTGCGAATTCAGGCTGGCAAAGGATACTCTTTGCTGTGTGGGCAGCTAAATGTAGGTAAGCAAAATGTTACAGAAAATGGTGCGAATGCCAGGATTTTGGAAACTGAGCTAAACACAGAGTTCTGCCCCATTCTGCACAGCAAGAGACGATTCCAGGCAAGGTGCTGGGATTTATCGGGTGAATTAACTCACTCGCAGCAATAACCATCAACACACCCTTGGCTGGTTCAATACATTTGAGGAAAGGTTAAAAAAAACCAAACCAACAGGTTGCAAATCTGGCATCTTACAGAATTTGCTGAGATCTGGGGGTGATCAACGCGGAACCCTAAATGCCAGATTGGAACAAGGGCTAAATTCTTCTGATGGTTCTACTGGACTGTCCTGGTTTGGAGCCTGCCCTTGTTTAGCACCAACTGAAACGTCGATGTGTGCAGGGAAGGAGTTCAGAGGACTCTGAGTCCTGAACCTGACCTGGTGACACAGTTTGACTCAGCTGTAGTGCTATATAAAAATTCTTTATTTTGCCCAGATAAGGAAAATCCTCCTGGCAACGATGCTTTTAATTTAATCAGCCTCTAAATCAGTGAAAGGGAACATGAAAATATATGCCAGCTATTGATAGTGTTTGAAAGTTGTTTCGATATGATATCCATAAGGCTTTACAAACTCTCCGTGGCTTCACTTTTTGGCGATGGTTTAGTAATGGAGGAATTAGGGTTTTCTTGGTGTCCTTCCTCTAAAAAGAAAGGCTGAAGTGATGATTTTCTGCATTTCTCCTAAGCAGGCACTGTAAGGAGATTTTAGAATTACGAAAATGCAAAGCGGGCATAAAACATGCGTGAATCAGATGTTCGTTTGGTAGATGTTTTGTTTGCAAAACAAGTCCATTTGCATGTTCTTACCATAGTTTGGGCAGGGGAAAGTGGCCTGAGGAAATTACATTTTACACTTGGGACGCATGTCTCACTTTAATTGGCTCGGTGGTTTTGTAAACGGCTTTGTCTTTGGAAGTCAGTTGTTAGGGTCTTACTTTAATTTAATCTTAGGTTGCGGCGGAAGGATTCAGGAACAATAAGCGGGTTGAACTCCCAAACAGCTCTTAGCTTGCACTGATGCTTTTAAGCTTTCAAATCAGCCTGCCTGGCCTTTTCAAACTCCAGGTATAGCTTTTATCTGATGGAGCTCCGAGATATAAAGGCTTAAGTTTCACACACTTTGTTCTTCTCGTCGTCGTTGACTATTGATTAAGGCTCAGCCCTACAGGTTAACTAACAAGTTATTTTTCCTCCCCCTGTTGGAGCCGCATTCTTCTTCAGACCTGGGTAGAAACGGGCATCTCTCTATTCCCACTTGCAAGGAAATTGATACCCGATTGTTTTAGGGCTGCTGGAACTTTGTCCTTGTACTTGAGAAGTGAGTGGGGGAGGCAGGTAAGGAAGTAGAAGAGGGGAGGAGAAAGGTAATATAGGTNCTTGAATTTACCTTATATATGCTTCAGATTGGAAATGGTATTTTAGGCAAGGATAAAGCTCCACAGGGAGCAATGCAATCAAGGTAAAAACTATCTGATGCCAAAAAGAAAGGAAAGCAAAAAAGAAAGAAAGAAAGTGGGGGTGGGGTTCGTTTAATTTCCTTGTTTTCCACTCCTCTTCAGCCATTCTTTCCTTTTTTCTCAAGGCCTGAACATTGGTAATAATGGTGATGATTAACTAAATGAAGTCGGTAACCTGGGCGACCATTAGGGTGGTTTTATATTTCATGGGTACCGAAGAGCCGGAGAAAGCACACTATTGAGGGCTGGGGAAAACGAGATGGGCTTGGGGGGCGGGGGGGGGTTGGGTGATAGGGTTGTTTGTTGGGTTGGGGGTGGCTTTTTTTGCATTGTGGTTTTTGACTTTGCGTTTTGCGCCTTGGTGTTTTGCAACGGTAAGGTTGTAACCGCCTTCATCCATGATTCCCTTCCTCTCCTGTCTTTTTCCTTCCTTCCTTTTCTTCTTGACTTGCCGCTTCTGAAAGATTCTGTTCGTGACTGAAGCAGAGCTTCTCCCTTTCTGCCGGCCTACCTGTAAAATACTGTCTCGGGGAGAAGGAAGGAGGTGAAAGGAAGGGTTTGCTTCTCAATATATGAGGTGTTTGCTAGATTGATTGCCTTGGAGATTTTACTTTTTATGATGTACCTTAACCTTGTCCTGCTTCTGCCGGAAGAACTTCATGTTCTTCTTTCCAGACAAAGCATTTAATTGCTTTTAATTGCGTGCTATCGCCACACTGGTATTGAGTGTGCTAAAAGCAAGGGCCATCTTCTGTGAGAGCAGAAATTCTCCTTATTCTCAGGCCCCTGCTGGGCATGGAATGGGTATTTCACTGGCAATGGTCCAGCAAGCTGGCTGGAGAGTTTGCGATTTCTTTTATTTTAATTCTTCGTCTGGGCGGGTAAACACTAATAATTCATGTGCTTTAAAATACTAAATTAACAAATAATTAATAAATAATTCCACCATTTCATTCCATCTTTAAGGACCATAATTCACCGTCTCAAATAAGTCTCAAAACAGACTTAATAAACCAGCCAAAATTGTTTGTTAGGCCAACGGGAAATAAGCTTTGCTAGCAACCTATTTTTATTTGCTGAACTAAATAGAAGCAAACACATGGGATTGAGTACTAAAAAAGCAAAACCTAGAATTGCTGTTGGGCACAAAATGAGGATTCATCTGAGGAATGAGCGTGTTAAAAGCGAACGCTTCCGTTTGCATTGGCTTCATGCAGGTTGTGCTGGTTATTAGACTCCATAATTCCTTTGCCCAGTTGGCTGTGCCTTTTGGGGGGGCGTCTGTGCCTTGGAGCTCCTCTCTTCAAGCACAGCTTTGGCTCACAGGTAGCTGTGGCGTGTCGATTCCGTAGCATTGGCCGCGTCTCGGAGCAACCTCCTTGGGGAACGCTCAGCAGAATGTTCCTTAGTTAAGGAAATTCTTGGCAGCTCCCGTAGTAAAGAAAAAAAAGGCTTGTGGAAGTTCTGTCCATCCTGCGGACGGAGCTGCACAAGCGAAAGCTGAGATCAAAACTGATTTCTCAAATAAAACGCCACCCCGAACGACACTTAACCCTAAGTGAGACCAAGTTTTGAAAAGAAAATTCGCCAGCCATTGTCAGGTTCGGTAATGATTAACACAACGGCGAGGCAGGAGGATTGTTTATTCGAGCTGCATTATGCTGCTAAGAAATATGTGCCTTTGTTATTACCCTGGCGTGCTACCGTTTCCCAGCTTAGATGTGAAACTTAAGCAGAGGTGAGGGGGGTTGCTTTGGTTTGTGATGGGGTTTGAGCGGGGGGGGGTGGTTAAAAGGTTCTACTGGTTAACTTAATCTTCATGTATTTAGCTCTGGTGGAAGGCAGCACAGGACTTAAGAAGCGACTGTCGAAGTTCTTTCTGGCTGGGTTGTGGTTCTCATACATTTATGAAAGTGGTTTTTAACTCATTCTGAAGCAGCAGCTTGGCCTGTGGTCTGCTGACCATACACTGCACACCAACAGAGTCCGTATTTTCGCTGGAAATAGATTTGGACGACGTTGCAAAGAGCACAGGTGATGCAAGGCCTTTCAGGAGCCCCATCTCGGGCAGCACAGGGATCTTTTGAGACCAGTTCCATCAAGGGCTAGCTGTGGAGGAAGGACAGGATGACTTAGCAGGTCTGCTGCAACTTGTGGTTGCCTAATCATGCAGTATTGTCTCTTCATAGCAATCTATTGTGAGTCAAATCCTGCTCCTGGCAGATACACCTGACGTGGCGATGACTTGCACGTTGTATTGTCACTAGTTGTGAGGAGTGGAGGCAGAGTGTAATTGGCCCAAACCTCTTCAGCCAGTTGTACCACATTAAATATTCTGATTTCTGGTATGTGCAGTCTACAGGAAGAGTCTGGACAGGGCAGAATGAATGAATGATCAAAATTGTGAGTGCAGGGGTTGGTATGTTAAGAAAAGGCTTTTAATTCAAAGCACTTTCCACAGTGAATTTAATCCAGACTGGTACTTTATTTTCTGTCTTTCTCTCAACATTTGTGAAGGGAATTGGTTGATCCCATTTCATTTCTTTTGGAAGAGGCAAAGTAAGAAATCAAGGAACTTTAAATTAAAATGGACAAGGGTGTTTCTCTCCAGGTCATTGGAGAAGTGCCTGAATGCCTGGGCTGAGGGTTACTGACAGAATATTCATGACCTGTGTGTCGTCCTGATAAAAAATGACCATTGCCTCCGTGTACCTTGTGGGTTTTTAGCAATGAACCCATCTAATGTACTCACCTTGCTTTTATCCAGGGATTTTCTCTATCACAGAATGTGTCGGAGTCAGGAGGGTGAACAAGTTCTGAGAGGAAAAGGCCCTAAAAAATTCCTCAATAGAAATAGGTGTCCTGTTGAATGTCTTGTCAAGGTTTGGATTTCGTACCTTCTAAACATTAGTCTGTGGCATTTAAGTACTTGTTTTTTGGCTTGAACATGTATCTGGGTCAGTGCAAGAGCTCTGAAGTTGTTGAAAGGTTCTCATGGTACAAAATTGGCTGAGGGAAAGATTCACTGAGACCCAGGAGGGGCAGGACTGCCCCTGAATGCCGTAGGACTTGCGAGCTTTGAGTCCATTTCTAGGACAGGGTTTTTCTCATGCTCATACAAGCAGGAGATGTCACCTTCTAGCTGGGCCACAGGTGAAAATACTTCACATCAGGCTGAAATATCCCTGCACCGCTGGAAAAGAGCAGGATCACGCCAACACCTGCTCCTGTTGGGTTGATTCCCAGTACACATTAGAAATTAGATGGCGATTGCCTTGAATCTTCAAGATGTCGTCAGAAGTACTAGATAATCGTAAAATTCATTTGGGTTGAGTTGGGTTGGTAAGGGTCATCTAGTCTGATCTAAAGCTAGATCTGGCAGCTCAGGGCCGAGTTCAAAACACGAGCAAGGGCGCTGGTTTCATTACATCTCATCTCACACCAGGTCTGACAGTTTGTGACAGACTCAGCACCGCTCCGTTCCTTGTTGTGACACGCTCAGCACCGCTCTGTTCCTTGTCAGGAGAAGGTGGGACAATGTCAGTGAACGCTAATGTCAAATATTTATGCATTTTTCCTTCTGCAGCCACTGTTTTTAAGTGAGAAAGTCGTTTCCTGGCAGCTTTCCGAGGTTATTGTTGTATAAAATGTCCAGATTAAGCAAAGGCTCTTTAGACAGAGAAAGGGATGGCAAAGGTTCAAGGGTGGCATCAGAAGAACTGATATCTATCCTGAACCCCCTTCAAAATATCTCCGTGGAACCATAAACCTCTCCCAGCAGACAGGAGACCTGAATCCACAGTTACAACCTCTCTGTGGGTATTTGGCCCACGATTCTGTGCTGCTGGGTGGACCCTTGGTCTGGTTTTGTTTGTTAGGAGTTTTGGACCTCACAATCCAGGCCTTTTTTGCACGTGTTGATGTAAACTCTGGTCAGTCTGGCAAATGATTATTATCCGCATGAAATGGATAACAGATCTGGTTGCTCTGTATCAAACCCGAGTTTAACGCAGCCTGGGGTTTTATCGTTTAGAAAACCTCCATCCTACCTATTTTTATTTCATCTCCAGCTGTCACATCTGACATGGACAGGACTTTAGACAAAGAGCCATTGTCTAGTTCTGCTTCTTGTTGACTTTATTCCTTGTTATTGAGGTAGGAAAGACACTTTCTGTTGTAACAGTTGAGCGGAGCAGGTCTGCTCATTAGCTGCTTTAGTGAGACCGACAAGGTTTTGTCTCATTTGGTTAAAAAAACCCCACAAACCCCACAAAATTTCAAGCGCTATCCACCTCCAGGGTTTTTTTATTGGGTTTTATTAATTGATATATAACATAGTGGCCCACCTGAGCTATCAGGTGATGTGCACAGTGGTGATAGATGTAGGTATCTTAAACTGGGATGGGATTCTAGCTGCAAGAATGACTGGACTTGACATTTCAGCACTTTTTATTCTAGCTATTTTTCACTTTCTTTTCACCATTTTTACACTGAGTCAATCACAGAATCATAGAATCATAGAATCCCAGGTTGGAAGGGACCTCAAGGATCATCTAGTCCAACGTTTCAAGGTAAAAATATAGAGTTTAAATGAGCTGGCCAAACACCTTGTCAGGCTGAGTCTTAAAACCGTCCGATGTAGGGGAGTCCACCACTTGCCTTGGGAGATTATTCCAATTATTCTAATTGTTCTCATGGCTAAAAAATGAATGCTGCTGGTCGGGAATGGCCTTTGCCTTACTACAATTTTTATGGCACTAGTGCAAAAAGTGGAGTTATTTCTGTTCTCGTTCCATTTGCAAATGAAAACACTAGCTCCCTGTATTCAGGAATTTCGCCTTCCTGACCTGGAGTTATCTGGAGCCAAGCAAAAATTTCACTTCCCCTACTTTTAGCTGTGCCTTTTGCATCCCTCAGTGTTTGCTGAGCTGGAGGTCAGCTTATTGTTGTACCCTATCAGTGCTCAAAGTGGTGTGGTTTTGGATAAGAAACTCAGCAGGTAAAGCAGGAGATGAGAGTGGGGAGATCACAACAAACACCATCCTGTAGCCACTGAGTTGGGGAAGGTTTATCTGTCAGCGGTGTCTGGCAAACAGAGATTTCTAGTGGGTGTCAGAAAGCACTGGAAGGTATGTTTGTCAGGTTACAAGGCTTTTCTTTTCAAGGGCATTAAATGTCAACGCCGAGTTTCTTTGTGCCGAGCAAATTGTAGTGATTTGTTTAGTTGCTGCAGAGCTGTTTAGAGGACTAGGTGTATTTTTTAACGTATAATAGTCAATAATCAAATAAATCATTATAAATTAACCACACACACAGAGATCTCATGAACAATAAGAGGTGATGTGAAGGATAAGAGGCTCCGAACATTCGTAGTGTGTAAATATTCATGGTTTCGTTCCATGCTCTGCAAGATCTTTGGGCTCCCCAAATATAAATCTGATTAAATGGGGACTAGAAGGAGTCAGCAAATAGGAATTGCCTAGTGAAAATGTAGGCAAAGCTTAAATGGTTGGAGGTGCTGGAAGACAGGTAAGAGTTATATACGTGAGTCTGCAGACCCGTGTTGCTTCCTGGCTTGGGCATTTCCTCGCATTTTTAATTTGCAGTAGCAGCCAGGGCATAAGGTTGGCCATAATTGCCCTCAGATATTACCTCGAATACCATCTCATTACATCTTTCAGTTCCTAAGTGTGTTTCATTAGGTGTAAAGATCAGTAACACCAGTTATTGGTAAGTGACGATTCTGAAGGTGTGTTTATGGGCAGGAGAGGGATGGTGGGAAGAGCAGGACTATATCACCTGCACAAATATTTCTGGGCTAACTTTTCGGAGCATTGTTGCTTCCACCTCTCCCAAAACAAGTCACTTCTGGTAACTGCTGAAATCTGAAAGGAGGGACAGCTAGAGGTGGTGCTTCCTCATCCCCACTCTTTTTGGTTTTTCTACTCCAAATATTCAAGCTTTTTCTCTCGTGGTATCTCTGCTGTTTGTAGACCATGATCCTGAGATGCCATGACCATCTTACTGGGCAGCATTGGATGTTCTCTGTTTTTCTAATACTGCCTGGTAATGATGATGATGGTGTTTCGTGTACAACGTGGAAAAGCTCAACAGCAGAATTTGGAAGCAGAAGTTAGTGGCCAGTAGAGAAATCCACGCTTAGCTGTTGAATCTCCCCAAGCATAAATAAATTAGTCTGCTTTAGCGGACTAATATTGTAATATGTTTTAAAATACGATGGGCTTGGTTCTTATTCTATGAGGTTGCTTCCTCTAAATCAATTATACTGGTTAAAAGCACCTTGAAAGAACCAGCTCCGTTTAAAGGGACTTAGTGGCAGTGAGCATCTTGTCTTAAATGGTTCCTGGAGGCTTTTTGTTCTTTGCTGAGAACTGAAACAATACAGGAACTTCTTCTTCCCAGGCGTCAGATATTAAAGGTACTGTAAATAAAGATTTATCGAGGCTATCTCTGCAAGGGTATTATTGCTGTTAGCTGGTTTTATCTGACCCATGGCTTTAGGGGCAGGTGTTTTGCTGTACCTGGCAGGTGCTAAGCACCAAAATGCAACAATAGCAGCATCCTGCCCCCTCCCCTTCCTCATCCCCCCGCTCCCCTCGAGATCTCTTACTGATCTGTGGTGTACTGTAAATTTTAATGACTCACATTGAGAAGGTTGGTTGTTTCCTCAAACCCTCTTCTGAAGTGTCAACTGAACAGTTCACCGAAGGGTAGCTGGGATGGAATGTTGTCCTTTACAGCTTAGTTTGATAGATTCTGCGTATGCACCATGTGAAATACTGCGCTGGATCCGCCAAGACTTATGAGCATCTCCTGGCTCTAATAAATACACCATGCAGGATAACGTTACGTACACAGCACAGCTCAGACCTGAGCTCTCCGACACTAGCACGTAGTGAGAGGCCGTTACTATCCCAAGAGATAAGACTAACAATAAGGGATGAGAAAAGGGAAACGAAACAACTGTTCTCTCTTCCTCCTGGGCAATGCAGCGGGTCAGCGGCAGAGCCAAAAATCTGGAGTCCTTAGAGTTGCAGCCCTGCTTAGAAAGGTGCCGAGCTCTTCCACAGGGGATGCTCCAGGTTGAGGAGGGCACGGTAGATTTGTACCTTCTGTGCTGCACGACGTGCTGCAGCAAACCTCCCCTTCTTCTGAGAAAAGGCAAAGGAAGCAGGCAGCTGCCTTTTTATCTTGATCGTTAGTATTCGCTGTGCTTAATGCCACTTCTGTCTGACAACTGCACACCTCAGCCTCCTGTCACTCTCACTTTTATTTAAGGCTTCAGTTTGTCTGCATCCCTTAAACCAAAGCCGATGCAATAAAGTATTTGTTGTGAACCCAACTACCTGTGTTAAATGCTGGGCCACATTTTTGTGTGTCCTTCTCAGTGCTGTTTTCTTTATAGACCATTTTTCTAAATGTCTTTTTAATCGACTGGAATGACTCGAATCAGTATTTTTGTGAATTGAAAAGGAGGGGGGGAGCGAGGAAGCCAAGAAACAAAAGGCAAGAAATCTTCCTGCTTTTACATCATGTTGAAATAGATCTTAACCTTCTGTTTCTATTGCAGAACTTTATTAAATGAACTTCTTATACTGTCTTTGTTTTCGGAAATCCACCATGATTTTCACATATCCTTTCGTATCAAATGTCTTCCTTCTACCCATCCCACATTTGGTAAATTATTTTACCCCCGAGTGATGCAAGGCAATCTTTCTTGAGCCGTTTCTGATAGATTTTGTGGGACACTGGCATCCTGAAGAATGTGGACTCATTAATGGATGCTTCATTTCTCCAACTGCTGGACAGACTCTGGTCCTCTGTGGGCATCTTACTAGACAGTGCTGGATTTTTTGGATCTACTCTAACACTGTCTGGTAACGATGTTTAAAGGGTGAACCAAACAACAACATGCATCAGGAGGAGCTCTCCCAGAAAGACACTGTACCACAATTTAGGCCAAAGTGGAACAACGAGAGGGTAAGGATGACGGCTATCATGTTAACAAGTGGGTTTAGATATAGTTCATGGCTTTAATCAACAAGTTGCTGGAAAACCACTCTGTTAGGTACTACCGAAGCTTGATGTTCACAGAATCGCAGAATCCCAGGTTGGAAGGGACCTCAAGGATTGTCTAGTCCAACCTTTCAAGGTAAAGAAGTACAGTCTAAATGTGATGGGCAACCCAACGTTGCTTTGAAAGAGGTGAGACGGGACACGTCAGGTCTAACATCCCAAACTCGTGTCTTCTCCGAGGCACAGTGGCACTTCCTTGTCTCCAAACAGCGGTTTGAGCTGTGATGTGTTTCCATGGCACAGCCTTTTTCCGGGAGCCTGTAAGATTTGCTTGGCTGTGCAAGGTGGTTAGGGCAGGATACTGGTTGTAAAGGTCATTCTTCCCAATTACAGTTCAATTATACCTCCATGGTTGAACGGCCTATGAACTTTCAACCTTACAACCTGCCCTGTTAGAGGCAGCGCTTCCAGCTTATGGAATGGGTGGGTTAATCACTCTGATCGTTCCATTAAGAAACAAAGGAATTTAACCCAGGCAAGGAACAGCTACTGAATGCTTCCCTTGCTCTACCTCCCCAAGCAGAGGAACATGAAGAGCCACCACCTCATGAGAACTCGTTCTGTGTCGCAGCTCATGTAGAAGTGCACCCATGGAGCGTGAGAATGGATGAGATTTGGATTAGAGGCTGGGACGCCTTAAGGAAGTCAATCCTTCTCTCTGACATAGAGGTCAGATTTCAACCAGCTTCCTGGGGTGGCAGAAGAGCTTGCGGGGACCTTTTCTTACCATAAGAGTATTATCTTAGTGACCTATTGCATCACATTTGAACCAGAAAGTCAGGCCGTCCACTATACAGGCTGAGATTCCTCCTTGCACAAGGAGCGTTCATACCACCTGTACTTCTGAAAAAACCATACAATTTTAGCGTCCTTGGGATCTTGCTTGAGGTGGGACGGTGCACAGGCCTTCTACTGGTTCTGCAGTGTTGTATCCACTGGTATCCAGCTCCTTCTTGTGAGAAATATCAAGCAACATTACTCATGCACTCTGCCCACACACTCCTCGCTCCAGATCTTTAAATGGATTCCAAGGATTGGTTTGTGTTTAAATCGCAGTGCCCAAACTTCTTCCTCATGCTCAGCTCAGTGTTGATCCCCTCCCTCTCTCCAAACGAGAACCGATAGAGCAACACGGTGATACACGAGCAAACTCCACATTCTCCACCTCACTGGAAATCTCTTAAGTGGTTTTTTTTCAACACTGGGCATATGATTCCTTGCCGGGTCTGCCAGGCAATAGAGGAACAGTAGGGAAAAAATGAACCGGTTGGTATTTAACTTGGACTTCTTTCCAGGGAGCTGACTGTGGCCGTTTAACTCCTCTGGTTGACTCCCTGGAGCAAGCTCCGGTTTGTGTTTGCCCTTGCAGGTTGTAACCCTCAGGAAAACAAGGGAGAGGAGGAAGAAGCAGAGAAGCGTTGTTTGGTGGTTGGCCTCCGCGTTAATAAGTAACCGGTTCACAAGGGGTTGAGGAAATGGTGTGAAATTCGAGTGACTCTGCAAATTGGCTTTTAACAAGCGTTCAAATAAGATGAATTGGAGCGCGCACCTACCTCCCATCCATCTCTTCTTATGACAGAGTATGGGCCCTAACCATAGATGGAGCTGAGTGAATAATGACAATAAATAAAGAGAAGATAACTCTAATTGGGCATCCATGGGCAGGCATGGGAATGTTGCCTTAAAAAAAACACAACAGAACTAAATAGATACCAGGGAAATCCCCTTCTTCCCTCCCCCCAGGATGAGGTTCTCTTAGGAAAGTGTCCGTTCAAGCTTCTCTCAGTTAGTCACGAGAACCAGGAGCAACCCAGAAAAATCCCCTTCTGCCTCAGTATCTTGCCCTCCCTCCCCTTCTCCTGCTGATTTTCCTCTCCCTTGAATCGGTTTCACGGGAGAGCAATTCCACAGGCACTGCCGGTTGGTAGGATGGTTTAAGAGCTTTCTGAGCCTGGTCTGCACCAGAATTAAGTCTCCAAAACTTATCTCACTGAGGGGAGTTTTCATATCGGGGAGGGCACAGTCACTAGTGTGCGGCTGGAACCTCCATCCCCAGTCTCACTGGGATGGAGCTGCAGCAGACGCAGGCGCCGCGAGCAAGGTCACAGCGAGATGGACAGAGCTCTTGGTAAGTTTAGTTCTTCACCATTTATTTATTTTTTTTTTTAAGCTCCCATATCAGTGAACTGGAAACAGTTGTGTTTTCATAATTGCGCTGCCTCATAACCAGCGAGGATTTCAAGTTAAATATTTACTGGTTATCGCTTTGTCTAAGGGAGAGGCCCCTCAGCCTTGCCCTGCCCTATCTTTTTAGTCCTGGAGCTGGAGAAAGTCCTTTCGCGTTGCTGGTTTCCTTTAGCCTGAGTGCCTGCTGATTGCTGTCTTACCAGGCAAAGTTAGATCTAGCTATTTTTGTCTAATACTGTCTGGTAATGCCGTCAATCGCATCGGCATAAATCTTCGTCTTGACAGAAATGCGGAGAAAAGAAAAAAAACAACAACTTGCCTTTATCAGAAGAATCAATGAAGTCTGATTGTCGGGGGCTTTGCCACTGGAGTTTGGGTTGAAAGCTTAAGTGCACCTCTTCTGTGTCTTGCTAACACCCAAACAGGGACTGTAATGCCCGCAGAAGTCTAAAGAGAGGTGAGAAAAGTCAACACGCGTAAGCTCGCGTGTCCATAATATGTAGGTAGGTCAAGGTGCGTTTTCTGAGCTTGCTTCCCTAAGAAACTGGGCTCCTGTGTCACTGTCTGTCTGCACGTTGGTAACTTTCAAACCTACTGTCAGTCTTTGCTGAAATGTGGCGGGTGTGGACAGAATAACCCAGCAGCTTTGGAAAGGACGTCGTGAAACCAAATCAGCTGAGCAGAGCCCATCGTTGCTGCCAGTGATGGTGAGAGTGCAGAGTAGGCATGGCTGAAATAGAATCATAGAACCATAGAATCATAGAATCATAGAATATTTAAGGCTGGAAAAGACCTCTTAGATCATCAAGTCCAGCCTATGACCTACCACCACCACTCAGCTAAATCTCCCAGTGCTGTGGCAAGGGAAGCTGGTAGCCCCTCAGTCTTAAAATCCTTATTGTAAAGAGTTACTCACACTCAACAGAGAAAAACACCAAGGCTTTTTCGCTGCTGTTTATGATGAAGAGAATTTCTCTGGGTGGACTTGGGCTGTTCAGTCACCTGAGGCTGCTGGCAGTATAAGTAGCCGCTTCTGTTGGGAAATTATTCATTAAATGAGAAAGATTCGGCACCCTGTCAGTTCACTGCAACTTGGAACAAGGTCTGCTTTATTTGTGCACCTGCAGAAAAGGACTTTTAAAGGTAGCTTACAAAATAAGAGGGCTTTCAAAGCCCTCGCTTGAACAAATCTTCTCCTAGAGACGTAGTTAATCAAATGGCACCCAAAGAGAGGTGGCATCCTGAGAAGTGCTCTGATCCCCACGTGTGGCTCCCAGCCTTTCTCCTCCCCAAGCAATATTCTGTGCCAGCTACTAGGGGTTTTAATACAGGACCCCGACCCAGAGCTGTGCGATATAAGAGCAGTGAGAAGGAGCAGCGTTAACTAGCCGGTATCCCCCAACCTCAGCTGATGAGCATCCTGTGCCCCGAGGCACGAGAAGGAAGATAACAGAGTTCTCTACATCATGTCTCACCAAATTGCCAGGAATTTCCCAGTTAGGAAATCGCCTTGCCCAAAACTACTCAGATGGTGGAGATGGTATCTGTGTCCCGGTTCGAATGACTCACGCTGGCAAGTCTGATTTTGCAGGGTACAAATGGGATTCTTTTTCATCGTGCTGTTACTGCACGGAAAGTTACTGCTGCTTCTGGTGTGTTGCGTTAGCTCCTCAAAATATCAGTCCACAACATTCTATACTTCTACTTGTGCTACCCCTGAACTTCAGCTGTTGGGTCCCTTGTTTTCCTTTCCTTTATGTGCCTCTCTTTGGCCAACTCTTACCTCTTGGATTTCACAGAAGCTACAGAAACACTTCCCTGTCTCTATTTCTGCCTCCGTGAGATGCTCAACACGATGCTCAGAGGGGTTTTTTTGGGAGTTATGATGTTTCCTGGAACGAAACTCATTTGACCTTTCAGCAATGTTACCCTTTACTAATTATCTTTACAAGAAGTGAAAACAAGAACCATGTGCCTTTTGTTAAACGTGTTCTTGGGTAAAATGGTAACAAAAAAAAAAAATCAACCCTGTGAGATGTCCCAGTTTTAAGGGGTAGGTATGAATAAAATGTTCTGGGAGAAGGCAAAGAGATGAAGATATGCCTTTAATCTCTAACCTTGAGTTCAGATATTCTGTTCTTCTATTGTATTTTTATACCTTACGTGCTATTCCATGTGCTGTTTCCTTGCCTTAGAGCTTATGATATTCATTTTGGGCATTTTATTTGTGCATTTAATAAAAGAGTTGACTCTCAACCCAGCTCTGAGTTGGATTTGTTTGGAATGAATACAATTTCTGTGTGTTTAAACCAAGTAAACAGTATCCCCTGATGCTTGAGTTGGGTCTAATAATGTCTGAGAGCAATAGCTGCCTCTCAGCAGAGCTCTGTATAGAGACCCAGCCAGCTTCTCAAAGTGCTCTCAACTGGTTGGGATATGATGTGGTGTTGGTGCTGGTGTTTATCTGATGCAATCCAGAGCTCTGCTGCTTGTGCGTTGGCTTCAGATAGACCGTGTAGGGCTGGTACCCTCTATAACCATCTACTCAAAGAGGTTCCACCTCCGTGAGGCTGAACGGGGCTTCTCGACAATGCTGGTGAAACGTTGCCTTGTCCTTGCCCTGCTCATAAGGTTGTAGCCAGCCACACGAGACTGAAACCAACTCAATAACGTTCCAGCAAGCTACACATTGAAATATCCTTGATTTCTACACAACGGACCTGCCATTGTGTGGTTTGGGGCAAGGGAGAGGATAGGGGAGGAATTTCCCCACAAGATCCCACTTGAAAAATACTCTTTATCCAGAAGTAATGGTCCTTACACAAGCCAGGAGCTGGTGTCTCGCAGAATGGAAGAATTAAACTCTCCCTAACTCCTCGTCATAAATGTATTTAATGTCATTTGTCCTTGGAACAAGCCAAGGAGACTTTGGACTTGAATACCCTCTTATAATCCTTGAACTAGCAGAGCCGATACCATCTCCACAAAGGGGGAGAACCAAAGCCCTCTCTGAAGAAAGTAGAAATAAAATAAAACACACCCTGTGTGTGTTTTAAAATACAGGAAAATGGGATCTAGCAGGGACTGGAAGCTCTCGCAGTCCTGCCTTAGCCATGCCTAAAAATTCTACGTTGCAGCTATGGGAGAAATCCAATTTTAAAAAATAAAATACACTTAAATACAGGCTGTGTCTAATTCAGTTTGCTCACCGTACAACCATAGTTAGCTCAGGCTCTTCCTAGTCTTCTGCTTGCTATTTTTTTTTCCCCAGGATATTTATAGCGTGTTCTTTTCTTCCCAAGCGGTTCTAAACCAGCCTTGATTTTAGGACCTGTTCTAAGGGAGGACCTGATCTCCTCTGAAGCTATAGAGGGTGCGGATGGCTGGGCATGCCAGATAAATGGTTAAATTCGCTGGGTTGTTCTGCTTAGTGAAAAAAAAAAGAAAAAAAAATCAATAAAAATAGCTAGCAGCTCCCTGGGCTGGTCTTTGTGGTTTATGCAAAACACGACTGACAACACGCACGAGAATTTGGCCCCGTCTGATAGTGTGAAGCAACCGCCTTGTGGAACTGCCACAGGCTCTGCCAGCGACTCGCAGCAACAGATGGGGCCCTGTCAGGGTTGGAGCAGCTCGCAAGGTACAGAAAGAAATCACTGGAAATACACATCTCCTGGGGCAAGCCGATTGCCGCAAAGCTCCTGAAACCACGCCGTGGTTTGCCCTCAGATTATTGGAATATTACTTTTCACCAGAGTTTCATTTCTAAGAGCATCCGGGCATCCCGGGTGGAGCGTGGATGGCAGGATGATGATGATGATGATGGGTGGAGCCTCCTGACTTCACGCCTCGCTGGCATCCCTGCAGAGTGCTGGAGGCATCCAAGAGGCAGGTCCAGACTTGAGCAGCTTTGGGTTCTGAGATGAACCGAAGGCATTTTTGAAAGAGGACAACACGGGCACAGCACTGAGAAAGATGTTTAGTCTCGGGAAAAGGCCTGCCAAGAGATGGTTTGTACGTAGCAAGCTCTTTTTTGAGAGCCTCCCAAGGTGGTATATGAAGTAAAATGCCTGGAGAAACTACCACAGTAAAGAAGGAACAGTGAAACTCAGTTAGGGAGGCAAAGGTGCGTAGCTCAGCAAGAACAGGGATGGCTTCGGGTCTCCCAGAGCTCTCATCCTGCACAGACTGGCTCTCCGCTGGCAGTGCTGACAGCTTCGGTGTGTTGGGGGATAAAGATTAGAGTTAAAGGTTGGACTGGATGATCTTTTAGGTCTTTTCCAGCCTAGGTGATACTATTATACTAAGGTCACTGTGGATATTCCAGCTTCACAGGGGTGCAGACAGGACTGGGCACTTCACAGCTGGAGTTTTAGAAAGATCCGTGTCAGCAAAGTGCCCAAATCAAATTGTGCAGCTCATGAGCACTGGCCCAAACCTCTATCAGTGCCAAATTTGTGGCAGTAGCTCGCTATTGCTGCCCTACGAGTTCATAGCAATTCATTTCATCCTCTATGACTCTGCTGCTGCTTCTTAGTTCTTCCACAACTGCTTCCTCCAGCTCTTTGCCGGTTTCTGAGTTATTCCCTTGTGGTGCTTTCTGGATTTCCTTCCTAACACAGGCAAAGCAAACAGGTGGCAGGTAAAAAGCTGGTCTTTATTTCCTGGACTTCATTATGAGGCATAAGTTGTGCTTACAAGCTCAGTGAGACCCTGCCTTTCTGGCAGACAGGTAAACGAGGGTGTAACCGGCCCAGAAGGATGGGAAAGCCGCAGGCGAGGGCAGCAGATGGCACGGCTTGGAATCGTTCTGCGCTGTGAGCACACAGAGCTGCTGTGTTAATTTGCTGGAGCAGCAGCCTCAGCCCTGGTGCGGAGCAAAAAGCAGATGTGTTGGCAGAGTTCTGCGGGCAGGAAAGCAAAGAACTGTTCCTCCTGCCTGCAGCATTCCTGCCTTTGTTAGCATGGAACAAACATTACGAGGTCTCACACCCAGCCCAAGCTCACTCCTTTCCCAAAGCCACCGAAAGCAGCGGCTCTGCATCATGAAGAGCTGCAGAGCAAACACGCTGCCCTCGCCAGAGCACGCTGCTCTCTTGTAAGTGGTGCCCGGCTTCATCCAAAGCCGCCTTCTGCTGCATGGAGGAGACAGCTCAGACAGCAGCGGATCTCAGTGCTCTCGGGGTTCCGGGTGCCACTTGCAGCAGTGCACCTGCAGCAGCAGAGAGCCACCCGCGGCGCAGCCAGGGGAGGATTAAACCACCTGGAAAAAAAGTTATGCAAAGGGCTCCTCATGGTTCCCCCAGAAACAAAGAAACCAGCAGGTCTTCTGTCGAGCCCGAGGACCGAGGTTGGTCACAGGCTCTACCTTGTATGCTGTGTTGAGAGCGGGTCACTTCCTCACCTCAATGAGTAAAGCCAAGGGAGCAGGAGGGAAGGGAAGGAGTTGAGGCAAGGAGAGAGTATTTTTAGGCACAAAACCAGGCAGGGATTTTCCCACACAGTGTATTTCTCTCCCAAGGCAGTGGAGGTCCCAGCTGGAGCGTGGTCCAGCTCCACCAGAAAAAGGCAGAGCATAGCACAGCACTCAGCTCTGCCACAGCTTCACCAGCCCCTTGGGTTCACCTCTGCCTCCTCAGGGTTCACCTGAGGCTCTGTGTGAGGAGACACTCCAGTAAAGGCACCTGCTTCCCACACAAACTGTGCTGCCAGCTTTGGAACCGCGCAGTGGGAAAGGCGAGCAGTGGGCAGGACCACGTACAATGGTTGTTTGCTTTGCGTCTTTCTCACCTTTCTTTTTCCCACTGCCACACCTCAGGTGATGGGTTGGATTTTGTTTAAGCTGAGCTGGCTGGTTGCAGGTGATGTTATTCCAGTCATTCTCTGCTTCTTAAGCTGCAGCTCCACAAGGCAGGAGAACAAAACATCAGAAAGGGCTCAGTACAAAAAAACAGAGCAGCAAAAACAAAGCAACAGAAGCAGGTGAAAAGTGTGGGGGGAAAGGGAGTGCATTTTCTAGGAATTATTCCCAATGCCCTCAAAATACTGATGCAAAGCCAAGGTGAAACCCTTGGGGTTTTTTCCACAGACTTCTTTGGACTTCAGGCCAAATTCCTTTTCCCATGGCCCAACAGAGCGTCTCCTCTCACAGCTCTTGCTCTCATGAAGACACGAGCTCCCATCCCTCTGTCGCTTTCAAGCAGCACTGTAGGCGCTCAGCAACACTGCAAACTGGTCCTGTTACAAGAAACTGGTTTCGTGAAATGACTGTGGAGAGAAATCCGCTGTTGGTGCAGGTGTGGAGGTGTAAACTGGGATCTAGTCGATCATCTCAGCTGCTCTGTTTCGCCACTGAGCTGAGGGAAACTCTTGTGGGAAGGGGCTGGGTCGGTCTCCTTGTAAATAGAGAGTTTCTGGGACACAAAACGCGCACTTGTGCTGAGCCATCCACAGTTTTAGGGTAGCTTGGGGTGGCCTCAGTACAAAACTATAACAGCAGCCAGCCCAAACCACTTGGATTTCGTGTTTGAATCCCGAGGGTTTGCCTCCTGGCTCCACAGCTTTGTTTCAGAATTAGGGTTTAATCATTAATTTCCCCGTGTCTGCGGCCTGCATGCCTGCTGTGCAGCCAGAGCCAGGGCTGCGCCGATAAGCTGCTTGGGGAACGCTGATAGATGGTGCTCTGATTCCTATTACTTCCCCTCTGATCCTGAAATACAACCTCCCCAAGCCACGTCTGCAGCTTAATTCTGGGTGGGGACCACACAGCTCACTGCTGGGAGGCCCAAGTGTGCCTTGGTTTAACAAACATATCAAAGCCCTTTATAATTACCCCTCATTGTTAAGGTCCACAACATATAAATACTGGGGGGTTTCCATTGTACAGGTGAGAAAACTAAAGAGGACAGGAGTTTCCCTTCTCTCCCAGTGGTGTTCTTGCAGAACTCGGGGGAGATGATGCTTTCTAGCCTCCTACAAGCCCTTCTGCGCGCTCAAGAGAATCCCGGGACATGACCACAGAATCATAGAATATTTAAGGCTGGAAAAGACCTCTTAGGTCATTGAGTCCAGCCTAGGACCTACCACCACCACTCAGCTAAACCCTGCCACTAAGTGTGGCATCCAGTCTGGCCTTAAACCCCTCCAGGGACGGTGACTCCACCACCTCCCTAGGCAGCCCAGCCCAGGGTTTTATCCCCCTTTCTGTGACCACACGTGCTCCTTCCTTCTCCTCCCAGATGGTGGGTCCCTGTAAAATCACTCTCTGTTAAAAAACTCCGCTATCATTGGAAAATGGCAATGCCAAGCTAGGAAAAAGAAAACCCCAACAACCCACATTAGAAGTGACCTCGTCTCAGCTCCCAAGGTACATTCTATTTGTGTGCGCGGGGGGAGCGAGGGGGAAGCAGCCTCTAACCATGATTAAAACATTGTTTTCTGCGAGACGTGCTGTTCTGACCTTCCAGTTAGCTATGAAAAAGGGCACTGGGAGCCTCTGCAACCAGCAGCACATGAGTCACACTGAAAAAATCTTTGAATGAAGGAGATTGTCTAGATAGTGCCACTCTCCCACCGCCAGCACCTGGTGAAACCTCCTCACGGCTGAAGCTGGTGCCAAGCCCCGGCTGTGCTGATCCCAGCCCTGAGCGCTGGTTTTGGCTCGGTGGCTTTGGGATGGAATGGTATTGCTCACCTGAACAGCAGGGTCATCACGACCAGGAGCTGCTAAAGCCCCTCTCCTAAAATAGTAGGTTTTAGTCTCCTGAAATAGTAGCTTTCTATCCCCCAACTGCATCTATGTATAGAGAGAAGCCTCAAAAAGCATAATCAGGGGTCCAAAGTGTGTTTAAATCATGGCAGGAGCTTAAATCCTCAAAGAGGGTCTCTGAAAATGCACCTCGCCGTGTCAGGATCCAAAATACAGGGTAAATATATAGTTCTTGTCTGGTAATTCCCTAAGGAATTTCTCGTTTCACAGAGGAGAAGTGGAGCAGCAGACACGAACACCTCAGGTGAATGAAATGCCTCCTTTCAGTCGCTACCTGTCAGCCTCTCCCCTTCTCCAACCATTAGGCAATGTTTCCTAGAGGGTGTAACGTTTGCTGACACTATTTGCAGTGCCGCGGGTTGCAACACCACCGTCCTCCCACTCCACGCCGCGCGACCAGAGAGATTAGCTTGGGTGGGTTGGCCATGAGAGGTAATCCAGGAAGGCTGAAGGTAAGGCGAGGACAGGATCCTGCCCGGCTCTGCGTGAGCACCGGAGCTAAGCAGAGGCATTGTGCGCCAACGGGAAAATACAGAGAACCTTCTTGAAGGTCGCTGTGACCGCCGGCGAGGAGCGAGAGCCAGAGCATTCACACTGGCTTGGCACGGCCACGTTGGAGGACGTAGGGCCAGCCCAGAGACTGAACCGAAGCCAAATTCCACCTTCCCTCGATTTTTCTCACCCCTTTTTATTGGGATGGAGAAAACCTGGGGTTACTGCTGGCCTTCCATTCGTCCTCCCTCATATTTTTAAGGGTGAGGAGCTATGTTCTCTGGGCTGAGGGTTTTCTCGCTCCTCGCAGAGCAGATTTCAGTGTCTCAGGTGCTGCCAACAGATGCGGCAGAATTTTTCTGGGTAGGGCAATAATAGAACTGTTGTGTCTGCAGCTGGAAGCGTGAGCTGGCAGCATAGACCTTTCCGAGCTTTATCTTCTGATGTCAAGCCTGAGGATGACCTAGTCCTTGTGTATACGCAGCTGAAGCCACAAAAAACCTCACAACAACCCACGTTACTTGCTGCTCCTGCATCTGAAGGACAGCAAAATCTCTATAAAAAGGAATTTAAGGCTACATACATAGGCCTTTGTATCTGGATATTTTTGATGGAAGCTCCATAATTGTCAAAAGTTTTTATTACAGTTAGTTTGGTAGAACTCAGCGGCTCCCTGAGAAAAATCGAGGTCCCATTGTTTTTTCGCCTCTTTTCACTGCACTCAGAAAATGAATGGCCTAATAAAAACAAAAATGTGAGGGCGGAGCAGCTCCTATAGGAGTCGTGCTTTGTCATAGTCACAACATGGTTCATCTAACCTTTAAACTGGCAACAGGTGCTCCCAAAACCCACGTAACTGTTTCTTTTCCATCCTTATCCCAGCATTCTCAGGCTCCTGGAAACTCCTCTAGGACCTCACAGAGAGAGCGATTTCCCACTGAAATAGGCTGCCCACGGAGGTGTTGGAGTCACCGTCCTTGGAGGTGTTTAAGAAGAGGTTGGATGATGTACCCAGGGACAAGATTTAGATGATGAGATGATATTGGGTAATAGGTTGGTGACAGGCTAGGTAATAGGTTACAGGTTGGACTTGATGATCTCTACGGTCTTTTCCAACCTTGTTAATTCTGTGATTCTATAATTGTAGGACCTTATGAGGTTCAGGATGACGAGGAGAATGCAGGGCTCTCTTCTTTGCTTTGCACCCAATTAATCCCTGGGTTATTGTAGGCTCAGCTCAGCAGCAGCTGCAGCTCCGTGACACAGAGCTTGAGGTAAAAGCACACACGTTTGTGGAAATCCCTTCGCATTTCGAAGCCCAGAGTCCCTTGCAGGATCCCCAGCAGTAGCCAGGCAGCAGTTGCCAGGGGAGCAGCCTGTGTTTATAGAGCCAAAGCCTCCCTGACCCTCCCAGCCAGGCACAACGGAATCTCCATGGCCATAAAGCAGAAACAGGCTGGCTTTCCGAGACTCTGTTTGCTGGTGCGAATCCACCGCTCTTCAGTCACTGAAATAAGGCAGCTTGTCCTTCTCTGGAGCACAAACCGACTCCATCACGGGATGGTTTGTTTCCTTAGAAGCTGCTTATGGCCTGACTAGAAGTCCAGAGCAAGTTGTCCGAACTGAAGGCAGGAGAGGGGAGCAGGTCAAGCTCTGCTGAAGTCTTTAGGAACTGCCAAGCAAAGGTTAGAATTTCCCTTACTTTTTTGTTACCTTAAAATATGGGCTTAGCCCCTGAAGGAAGGGGCTAAAAGGCAAGAAGTTGTGGTCGTACAGAATGCCTGTCTAATTTCCATGAAGATACGGTACAGAGTGATTTATCAGTAAGATGCTGGAGGCATTTTGTGTCATCGAATGTCAGCAGCGCTGGTTTATAAGCTAAATGGGTATTTGCACCTATATTGTGGTATTTGGAGTGGATGTTCCAGGCCCTGAGTCCAAACATGGCAAATCCTCAAAGCCTCCTTCTCTGAGATCTCATCAGACCGTCAGAGCTGCTGTCATCAGAGACACTTGGGTAAAAACAGGCTGAAAACTGGAAGCTGATGCTGTAGACAAAGAATACCAGATATATCTGAAAACAGCTCTTGGATACTGCTCCACCATGAGGAGCAGGCTTAGGAGAAGCACCCAGTTACTCCCAGCAAATGTAGAGGGCAAGCCAAGAGCTACACGGAGTGTTGGCAATGGGAAGGACATAGAAAGAGCACAGAGATTAGATACAGGAGCACTCAGATCCCCAGCACAGTCACCAACAAGCTTAGCGCCAGAGACCACCCCTAAGAAGCTGCAGATGGAAAGCAGAGCCTGTGTATCCCCAGCTAAACCACCAAGTCAAAATAAAGATGCTGCAGAAACCAAAAAAACCTGCAAAGATGGTGGAAAACGGCATCCAAACCTGACAGAGCAAGTGGTAACAAAGAGAAAAATAGAGCTTAGAGATTTTCCCAGGTCACTGATGACTCTGGCAAAGCGGCTGACGATGTTCTTCCCGTTTGCAGGCAAGGCTGGGATGGCCTCTGCGCCAACCAAGAGGAAAAAAAGGACCATATCCATGATGGGAGGAGGCAACCAGCAACAGGCTGGGTCCTTATCGGCTGCCAGAGGTGAATCCTGTATCCTTGGTATTAGCTATTAATTGTGCCAAGGCCAATGACCAGGTTCTCAGTTGATCCCGGGATCAAGGGAGTTCTATCTTCTTATACTAGTCAAGCACTGACCACTAATTTACCCTGTATATTATAGACATATTGCATTTAATTCACACCATTTTCTTTTAAACCCTGTGAAAATACAAGCCCATCCTTTTGCTTCTAAAATAACTTGATACAAAAAATGTTGGCACTGGTTGACAACTACCCAGTGAAGTGAAAATATTTTAGACTAACATTTTAAATGTTGTGGTGAAGAAACCCCCAAGCTCTTCATTAGCAAGCAGTTCCTTTGAAAAAAAAACTACTTGATTTTTTTAATGGAGAGCTAATTTGGCTGAAATGCTACAAACCTTTTCATGACCAAGCCAGCAGTATTATTTTTCTGATGGATTTGTTGTCGAACTCAGCTCTGGGTATTGGCAGCAAAACCAATATTAGCTTGTTTCAGAAGAAAACTTTTTTAATACACAGGGAATTTTCAGGGCACTGCCTGTCTCTAGGAAGATGTTTAGATTGTTTAACTATCTTAAATTAAAATTTCTGCTGGATTTAGGGATTTGTGTTAGGGGTGATCAAGATTAGAGTTAAAGGTTGGCCTGGATGATCTTTTAGGTCTTTTCCAACCTAAGTGATACTGTGATAATGTGATGCTGTGATTTAAATGCTGGATTCTGCAGAAATCAGCTACTACTCCATTGGGGAAACAACAAAAAAAGGAATTTCTGGCCTCTAAGCTCTGGGGTTTTTTGTCTTTCGGTAGCAAACGACACAAAGCAGCTCCCTGCCAGTGTGTTTATCCCCATGAGCTCTGAAAGCTGAGCTGAGATGAGATAGGAGCTGCTCCTACAGCCACTGCCAGCACACGATTCCCAAAGAAATTAATGAGCCGAATTCAAATTGTCTCCAGCAATGGCATTTAGTGGCTGTACCCGGCATGCAGGCAGCCTCTGCCCGGGCTCTCTGGAAGGGAATCGCGCTGTTTAATTTCGTGCTGCTGGTTTATGTGACAAATTAGAAGCGTGTTTCCCCGGGAGCTCTCCCTCCCCTCCCCACCGCAAATACCTGTTGGACAGAGAGAGGCTCTTTCACAGGACAAGGCAGAGCAGAGTTCAGCTGCACAAACTCAGCCCCTGAGATCATAGAATCACAGAATCTTTAAGGTTGGAAAAGACCCTCGGGATCATCGAGTCCAACCATCAACCCTACTCTGCAAAGTTCACGCCTAAACCATCTCCCCCAACACCACGTCTAAACGCCCTTTAAACACAGCCAGGGAGGAGGATTCAATCCCCTCCCTGGGCAGCCTGTTCCACGAGCTGACTACTCTGGCTGGGAAAAACTTCTTGCTAATATCCAGTCTAAACCGCCCATGTTGTAGTTCGGAACCATTCCCTCTGGTTCTATCGCGAGATGCCTGCTCCTCTCTGCTGCTGAAGTGTGCAAGCCAAGCTGCTCTGCCCATGCTTTCCTGAGAGCTCAAATCCTCACAAGCATCAAATCCCACCCCTGATAAATGAGTGAAAAGGTCCTTGCTTGACATTTAGGCAATCAGGCAACAGGAATAACCCCCGGCAGCCCCGTTTCTCTTTAAGAATTAGCTACCTAAGGATGCGAAAGGGACAAACAAGCGAAGACTTGGGAGGGTCCCCGTGTTTCAATAATACACGTCAAAAGATTCAATGAAATGAAAGTGAATACTGGGAGATTCCATAACCACGCAGAAAAGCTGATAAAAGGCTCCCATCCCCTGGGCCTCTGTATAAAGATGAGAGAGGGAGAGACCAGCAGGTGACCAGGTTAAGGGAGGAATAACCTTACCAGCACTTCCAGCACTGCAGGGGATTTCGTGTGTCCAGAGCTCAGGACAAACGAGACTGGTTTAAATGGTTTAATTTCTTAGCGATCCAGGCTAGGAGGGAGACAATAAAAGAGCCAAAAGCCCTGGCAGAAGGTATGAATGAGCAAGTAAGCGTTAAAAATAGATAAATATTGACATTCCCATATCAAAGAGAAACAAGAAGAGCACTATCACACACCGTGCTGAGGCAGAGGAGATTGCTCGGCCTCTCTCCTGGAAGATACCAGTAGCTGGAGGGGTGGCACCGCTTTGTGGTACAACCTTTCCATAAAACATTTCATCTAGGAAACAGCTGAGCTGAGCTCCTTGTCGACACGCCTTTGAGCTTTTGCATAATGCATGACCCCCGTCTTCGAGCGGCTTTCAAACAGTTTGTTCCCCCCAAAATGGGAAGGAGTCGCTAAGCGACGGGCTCTTCCAGAGGCAGACAGAACACGTTCTGTTTTCGCCTGCGATGGCAAAATGAGATAGTTGACCCAAGAGCCAGGCACCGCTCTCTGCTGGAGAGTCCTCCCCGTTGCAGTTGTCCCACCAGCAGCAGCTCCACGGAACCGGCTCCAAATTTATGGTGGAAAAAAGCTCATTTGAGCCGGTTACAAGACATCACCGAGGCAGCGTTTTCCGTCCTGGATGCTGCGCCCTGGCGTGTTTGAACTGGTTATTTAGCACGTTCCTCTGGGTCTAATTTAAGGAGGAAATTCAAGGCAGGAATCCAGGGATTAGCGCTGATAATGCTGCCGTTTGTAGCAACGCGAAGGCTTTTTACTGTTCGAACCCTCCGTGCCAAGAACTACACCAAGCAGGTATTTAAAGCAAGTCCCGCCTCAAAGAGTTCGCAAAGCTTTATAACAAAGCAAACGCAGCCAGATGTAGGAGCCTGCTGGGAAATGCAGTAACCGTGGGCACAGAGGTCACTGCGTGGACTGCACCTGTGCAACGGAGACATAAAACGAGCGCTCGTAAAAGACCAGAGATAACAACACCCAAGACCTCTGCTCCACTGCAGTCAAAGACATTTTGTCATTGAGATTGAAGTTTTCACTCGTGTGATCCCAGGGTTTGCTATAACAAATGGTAATAAAAGAACAGTCCAAAGAGGAGGTAAGCCCAGCTTTGTCCCCTGCTTGCTTGCTGCTCTCCCCTTCCCTGCCACCACCAAATTCCAGTGGGAACACAACTAGGGCAGCGTGGCCATTCTATTCAAGGGCTTTAACGTTCCCGAAAGCGTTGTGCGTAGCCCAAGCTGAAGGGTAACCAGAGGGACAGTTCCTCAGGGCCTGGAATATTCTCAGCTTCCACTCTTGCAGCTACTTCTACCAGCTCTGAAGTGGAGCTTGACAAAGCCAAGGCTCAGGAGAACGGAACACAGGGTAAGACATGTCCTCCAGAAGAACAGCCAGCAGAAGAGATACCTAAAAGACCAACGGGACCAGGACCGTATTTTTATATTGGTGGCTCTAATGGAGCTGGGCTGTAAGTACATCCTCTGGGCAGACTCGTATGAACCATGTATTCATTCACCCAATGTTATCCATTATCCATTGACCTCAGATAAGTATCCTCTGATAAGCTGTCTTTTGGGAGGGGTTACACCTGGGGAACCGTGTAAAGATAAAGCAGATAGAAAGCACCCACTGGAAGGTTTGGGTGTTGCCACCTGCAAGCACTGCAGAATCTCTGCTGCAAACAACACTTCCCTTGCTATGTTCCTGTAGTTTTGTCTACAAACAGCTTTTTCTACCACTACTCATCATCTCTCCCTAAACTCCTCAGCAGAGAGGCTCCTTATTAAGACTGGACCCTGAATGCTTCTCTTCCGTGGGTACCAGTTGCACCCTAATTGGAAAAACCCGGCTGAAATGGCGCAAGTTCTCATTAGAGCTGCTGAATAATAACTCTGAATAATAATTCCATCCTCAGTTACTCTTCCCACCCTCCAAGTTCAGCCCAGCAGGTCCACTAGCAGCCATTCTAATTAAGGCTTCCCACCTTATCGCCCACCCAGGGGCTTCTGGGCATGTTAGATCAGGCTCCCAGAGAAAACGATCAGGAGTTTGAGGGACATGAGCTCAGTATTTGTTAACGCAAGGAGGATACATTTCTATTTTGTTCTCCTTATGCAGCGTGAGCATCTACTGCCAGAGCAGAGGCTGGCAGCGTATCTATGACAACACAAGAGAGGATTATGCTCTGAAATGGTGTGAAATCAGGTGCCGAGAGACCTATTATCATTTCAAAGAAGGTAGAGGTGCCTGTGGGCCTTGAGTGGGAGAGGGTGGTGGGAAAAACTTGAGAATGCTGGACTTGTGACTGGCTGGGCAGAGGAGGGCACCTGAGAGTAGGAGAAACAGGGAACCTTGACTTCTTGGTAGACCTCAGAGGGGACATCAGAGCTGGATTGCCATGGTGATTAAAGAAAGGGGTTTAGACAAGAAAAGAGCTTCGGGGGAAAAAAAAAAAGTTTCCATTGCCATGAACTAAATCTAGTGGAATGAGCAGTACAGAGATTTAAACCCAAACCATCCCAATGGCTTTGGGATGTGGTCCTCCCTCATTGGATTTGAGCGCAGGCTACGATAGGATGAGTCAGTTTGTTCTGTTACCAGGTTGAATAGAAACCCTTTTGCAGCAGTGTTCTCACTGCTCCATGAGTTGTCGTTGCCTTAGAGCAAACCGGCGAAAGTCAACGGTGACCAAGAGTCAGCTTCAGCCTCCAGATTCTGCTACATGGGACAATGATGGCAACGGTGTGGTGCTGGGTTGTTGGTTTTTTTTCCCCCTCCTATAGGTGAACAGCTTCTTTACCAGATTCCCAACAACAGAGTCCTCACCAGTAAGATAGGGCTTTTGTGCTGCCTGAGAGAGCAAGAGCAGATGATGAAAAAGATCGGCAAGAGCTCTCGTTACAAGTAAGAACTTTCAACTCGTCGAACCTTGACCAGAAACACGCCAACAGAAAGCGAGGGCACGTAAACAAAGGACCAGTTTCTTCTGGATGCATAACAGGATAGGATGCAAAGTATACGAGGGTTTATTTCTGTCTTACCTTCTAGAAAAAATACCTTTATTTCCAGAAGTACGGACATCAGAAACAGAATTCCTTCTTTCTCTCTGTCAGGAGTTACAGGAGTGTCAGGTCCCCCAAAGATGACAGTCACAGTCACCCTGTTTTGGGTACCTCGTCCTACTGGAAAGGCCACAGCTTCTTGTACCTTTCATGCTGTAAATCATAGAATCATAGAATATTTAAGGCTGGAAAAGACCTCTTAGATCATTGAGTCCAGCCTAGGACCTACCACCACCACTCAGCTAAACCCTGCCTCTAAGTGTGGCATCCAGTCTGGCCTTAAACCCCTCCAGGGAAATAGAAGGGAAGCTTATTGCTATTTCTGCTCCTTTATTTTGGACCTACTGCAACTCAAACGGCAATCCTGTACCGTGGCCACCTGCAGCCATCTCAACTCGTTTTCACAAAATCCTGGGCATACGAAGGATATCTTAAGGCTAACATATGTTCTTGAAAGCGTACGGAATGAGGTAGCTCAGGACAAACACACCACAAACACACAACTGTCCGCAAACGGGGAAAAGAAGCGATTTCCTAAGTTTCTACTTGCAATCATCTTTCTGTAAGTAACGGAGGGGTGGATGTGTTGGAGGAGGCTTTCAATTTGCATTTCATTCTCCCACAGGTTACTGAAGATGAAAGAATTCTTCCCCGAGTCTTTTCGGCTGGACTTAAAAGATGAGAGAAATGCCTTTTTTGAGCTTTGCAAAGGTGAATTGTCTCATACGAACCTTTCACAGCTATTTCAATGGCTCGCTAAGTATACACAGTAATAATAATGGATATCTCTAGGCGTGTCCATGTATATACATCCGAACATGTTCAAGTGAGCAGCTTTCAGAGCCCGCTAATGGGCACATCAGTGTTTCCTACCATACACATTTACCATCACGGACTCCTTCTCTCTGCAGAAGGACAGATCTGGATCTGCAAACCGAGCTGCTCTAACCAAGGCCGAGGAATTTTCCTGCTTAAAAACCCAGCTGCTCTCAGCGCCCTTCAAGCCAAGCTCCACAGCGCTGAGGAACGCCTACTCGATAAGAAGGTGCTGTACAAGGCTCCCCAGCCAAGAATCGTGCAAAGGTAGAGACCGAAGCCTGGGAATTCATGTGTGAGTAGAATTCCTGTGCTTGGTTAAGCACACTGGCCCCAGAGCGTTGAACTATCGCATACGTATTTAATGTGGTTACACCACACCTCCTCAACCTGTGAGATTTCGTTCTGTGGGAGAGAGGCTTTTTCTCTGGTTACTCTGCCTTGCCCCCACACTTCAGTCATTTCAAGGCAGATCTTTTGCCTGGAAGTTGAAGAATGACTTCAAAAGGCCAGATGCTACAGCTCAAGTGAGTTGAGTTCTATACATAAAGATCTGTGCACAGTCATTCGAACCAGATACAAGCCCAGCTTCTCACACAAAGCTAGCACTTTACAGATTGTACAGCCGCAATACCTGCTCCGTAAGACCTAACAAAGCTCCCAAACAGCCTTTTAACCCTTCCTCAATGCTGCAAAATGACCTCCATCAATAGGCAGAGGTTAGCAGTCACCTAAATGTTAGGTTGGGGTTGGTTTAATTTTTATTCCTTGCATGAATAAAGGAACCACACAGGTTCCCCTCTGCAGAACATATATCCTCTCAGCCGTTGCTAGAACATTTTGTGGAGGAGCAGAAGAGCAGAAAAAGGCAGGGTGAAATAAGGNGGGTTTGAAACGTCTCCAGAGAAGGAGACTCCACAACCCCCCTGGGCAGCCTGGGCCAGGCTCTGGCACCCTCCCTGCAAAGAAGTTTTTCCTCATATTCCAGTGGAACCTCCAGTGTTCCAGCTCACACCCGTTACCCCTTGTCCTGTCCCTGGTGCCATCGAGCAGAGTCTGGCTCCATCCTCCCAACACTCGCCCTTTCTGTATTTATCAACATTAATGAGGTCCCCCCTCAGTCTCCTTTTCTCCAAACTAAAGAGATCCAGCTCCCTCAGCCTTTCCTCATAAGCATCTCTGGGGCTCTGCGCTGGACTCTCTCCAGCAGTTCCCTGTCCTTCTGGAACTGAGGGGCCCAGAACTGGATTCCCTGCTTGCATTCAGCCAAACGTGTCTTTCCATGGCAAAGGAAGGGCTGGCCTCACTGAAAGGAGCAAGGGAGATTCATGAAAGGGTAAACTGGGATGCTGAGCTTCTAGGCTTGCGGAAATAGTCTGGAGTGCGTTGGTGCAGCAGCCGTATAATACGGAGCAAAACAACGACTACCACAAAATCAGCTCAATATGGTCCTTGTCATGGACAAGCACCAGTGCCAGGGAAGAAGGGGTTAAACCCTATCTTAGATATCATCTTGATTTCTAGTAGCTTGTGCTCTGAAGAACCACGCTCCGTATTCCTCTGAAACACGTTTTTTAGCACTGATTGTTTTAATAGCACATCCTTGTTATTCACCCGGAGAGATCCAGCAACGTTTGATGATAAAGGGAAGCAATTCCCAGATTACATCACTCTTGCAATAAAAGCAGTGGTGCTGCATGAAGGGCTCTTTGTGTTCAGACAGAAACTTCGTATATTCTCCAGTAAATATTGGTAAATCTTTAATTACCTCCTGCTCCTTGAGGCTTCTGTTCCTCTGGAAAGGAGCTTTGGGGGCATTTCCAGCCTCTTCCACCAGCGCCCTCTGCTGCCATTCTCCTTGAAACCGGTGTTGGAAATGGGACAAGGAGCCCAGTTTGGGGGTGTGAAATGGGGGGTTTGGGGTGAGTTTTGAATTGCTGGATATGACAGGGGCCTGTTGGTGACGTGGGCTGAAATTCTGCTCTCGCAGGTATATCCACCAGCCCCTGCTCCTGGAAGGGAAGAAGTTTGATGTCCGCTCTTACCTCCTCATTGCCTGCACAGCTCCTTACGCCGTCTTCTTCGCCCAGGGTTACGTCAGGCTGACCTGCGTCAATTATGATGCCGCTTCTGATGATCTGACGGTTCATCTGACCAACCAGGTAAACCGAGGTCGTCGAGTCCAGAAGAAGGGCAGGAGGGTGTAGCTGGCAGAGACAGGAAACCAAAAAAGACTTTGAAATGGCTAAAAAGAAATGCCTCATGCGTACAAAATCCCTGCACCCAGGAAATCAATGGGGGTTTATGACCAGGCATGGTCACAGGGCTGAACAGAAGCAGAATCAGGTTCTGTTTTCTGCTATGGACCAGTTCGCTGCTGAACCTGAACATTTCTCTCCCTGGACCTCTTTTTTCCTGCCATTATTGTCTCATGGATCTGTAGACCATAAGCTCCTTACGGCAAGAAGCCTTGGATTGCAGCTACCTAGCACAAAGGAGCCTTAATCTTGGCTAAGGATTTTGCTGATCCTGCTGTGCTTAAATAGAATAACCATAATGGTGTAAGCTGCAGATGTGCTCTTCAAGAACCATCGCTCTTAAATCTCTGTCTTTGCTTCTCAGATGAAAACTAGAACAGAGCAAGCGTGTTCTGTCTCGCACCTCCATGCATCTCGCCATACAAAATAGAAGCCTTCCTTGATGAGGTCTGAGCTCTTACTTCAAACAAGTAAGAGAACCAACAAAACACATATTAGAGAGGTCTCAGACAAGCCCATTTGGGCTGGAGTTTTAGGGTTCCTGCAGGAGCCCAGCTCAGGACAGCAGATTAGAGCTGCTGCCTGCAATAGCTGCTGTTATCAGAGTGCCACTTGTTTTCCTGGAATAGTTTATTTGCTCAGCCAGAGAGTTATTCACAGGGGAATTGAGGTGCTCAGGTAGGATCCCATGGCGCAAGCGATATTAAACGAAGGATGGCTGTTTACTAGCAGAGCAGAAATGAGCTGGGCTCCTGCTGGGAGGAGGGAAATGAAATGTCCAGGAGCGGCTGCTAATAGGTCAGACTTCTTCAAATTATAGTCGATCTTGCTCTCATTCCTTTCCCACCTGGAATCAGTCATTTTCCTCCTGTATCTCCAAAAGCAGAAGAGACAGCATCACTAACCAGATTTTCAGCCTCCCAGTAACTGCCCTTCAGCTGGAATGGCAGCCAAGCCCAGCTCTTTCACAGAGCAAGGGGACTTGCCTTTGATTGATCAATGTAAATACCCCATGACTGATAAACTCCAGCTGACACAGGGATTAATGGGACAGAGGACAGGAGAAGCCCTCCCCTTGGTTTCCTCTGGGGATGCATCCATACAGCTCTCCCAGGTGTAGAAACTGGGAAGATAGAACCAGATTTAGTCCAAAGGATATCATGACGATGACTCAAAAGCACCTCTCCGTGTCTGCCAGCCTTTACCCCTTGTCCTATCATTGGGTGCCATCGAGTCCAGCTCCATGCTCTGCTACTGAGGGGCTCTATTGCCTCCATCTGTATACATTAATCCTGAGGTTGCTCCAGATTCTTGGGGCAACTCAGGGTGGTTGGATGCCCACCATGCAAGCTGGTTCCCCGTTGCCCTTCGCTGCCAGCAGTCTAACCTTCCCTTTGCTCTGCTTCCCCACCTCCCAGTACATGCAGAGAAAGAACTCCCTGTACAGGCAGGTGAAAGACGAGACAGTTTGGCCGATGGATCTCTTCAACAGCTACGTTAACGAGAAGTTCAGCCAAACCAGACGCCTCCCCAAAGACTGGGTACTCACCGTGTTTACTGTAAGTGCACGTGGGTGTGCGGTGTGCTCGCCTGCCTAATTAGGGTGGCAAGAATAGGGAGAAGACCCATCGGTTCCCTGGAGCCCCCAAGGAAACGTGTACACTGAGCGAGAAGGTGTCGATGGTCCCATGGTAGCCAGTAATCTGCAGACGCTGAACACAGAAGTAGAGACACACAGAGTTTAATTTTAATGAAATGGGCTGCGAAAGAGAGTGTGAATGTGAATGCTAGCTATAAAAATGCAATTATGGTCCTCACCTTCCTGGCCCAATGCTGTGGTCCTGCGTTAAAAAATGAAATACACATTAGAGAGTTCTCCATCCTGACAGGTCTTAGCGTGAAAAGGGACTACACTTGCAGCAGTCTCTTTTCTGTCTGGCTTGGCCTCACCAAGTTCAAGAGGGGCTTTGTATCAACTCAGAATGGATGGACACACAGGTTGCAAAATGCAACACCCTTCCAAGTCTAGAGAGGAGCTCAGCTGGAGGCAAGGGAAGGAAAAATGTCCCTAAACCAAGAGGCCACCTCTGACTTAGGTCCTTGGTATTCACCATGATCAGTTACCCCCGGTCCCTGTCTTCCATTTCAGAGGAGGATGCAGCAGATCATGTTGCAGTGCTTCCTGGCAGCCAAGCACAAGCTGGAGCGCAAGCTGGGCTACTTTGACCTCATCGGCTGCGACTTTTTAATTGATGAAAACTTTAAGGTACGACTATTAAGTCAAACGCTAAGGATGGTATTGGCCAGATGTCTAACGCCAGCGGTAAAGCCACAGTTGACACAGTCTCTGGTGCCGGGAATTAAATAGAATGCTCACTCAGTCAGCTCTGAAGTGCAGGATTCATTCTTTCCTCCAGTTCCATTGCCCAGGATCAAGGCACCTGCACTGCCTGCACATTTACTGCACAGAGAAACCTCAGCATTAACAGCTTGGGACGAGAAGAAAAGTGCTTAGTGTAGGTGAAACTGGTCTGTGCAGAATTTTGTCATGAAAACCAGAGGAATTTTAATGCCCGCTCAGTATTTTCTTTCTCCAGAAACCAAATAGGCCAGATGATCAGCCAGCATCCCTCAGTGTGTCACATCTTTAGCACCATATGAAGCATACTGATTTACACTAGCCCAGTACCCATCAAAGGCAACGAAGGTCTTGCCCTCCCCACACTGAAGAATCGATCCTTACCGATTCAGATGTCAGCATCAGCATCTCCACCTTCACTGTAGGTTCACCACTTAGCAATAGGTCAGCGTGCCGAGTCTATAAAACCCGCTAGAATTACAACTCAGACATGTAAAGGGTGAATGAAACGCAGACAAGAAAAGCCAGAAGAAAGGGAAACGTTAAATACAGAGATTGAGGCGCTTTCAATGCAGCACAGACCTTCAAAACCACCTGGCCTGCACCTAACAGAAGCCATCTGGCAGATTCTGCTGTTGCTAAAGCAGAAAGGAACTCGAAGATATTCCAGCAAAGGGCAGTGGGAACAGCAACCCCTATGAAAGAGGGGAATTAATGTATGCGGCGGTGGGTAAGGCGCGCGAACAATGGACTCCTTTGTGCTGGGAGTCAATGGCAAGGGAGGGTAAATGGCAAAGACACAGAAACTGGTGCTTCTCCAGTTTCAGCAGGAATTGTCTCTGGCAGGGTTGGCAGCAGAGCCCGGGCTGGGTAAGCTTTAAGTAGAATAGAAACTCCAGTATCGCTCTGTTGTGGCCAGTCCTACTCGGCTAGTTCTTAACTTTGGCATTTACAGTGCATTCCACCCTCCTGTATCTTATGTATGGAGAGAGAAACAAAATCTGTTCCTTGACAAGCATTATCTGTAAGAGTGAGGAGGGTTTCTGAGCACTAAGTGGTGACAGAGTCACTTGGAAGCTGGAACTTCCCTTTGAGAGAGCAGAAGGCAGAGAAGTATTTCATGACACGTGTAGAATCTGCTTAACGCTGATTTAACGTGGTCTTGTACAACCAGCCCTATAGCTCCTCATACCCTTCCCTCTTCCTTATTTGTCTCAGATATAAATGCCCCTGGCATCACTCCTAATAATTCCTGTCCGCCTCGTATCAAAACAGGTCCTAGATTCCTTATAACCTTTCCCAGGTCTGGCTTCTGGAGATGAACGCAAACCCAGCCCTGCACACCAACTGCCAAGTCCTGAGAGACATCATCCCAACCATAGTCTACGAGAGTCTTGGTAAGCAAACAAGTCCCAAGGTGGCCAGTTCCAGACAGTCGTTATCCCTCCCGTTTCTAGCAGTTGTAGCCCACGGATGCCACCGATCACAGGTTGGAAACCACTTCCCCTCCTCACCCTTCCCACACACGTCGCTGCCTTTTGCGCACACACGACAGCTTGGGTGTATTTCAGCATCAGAGACTTTAGACCAGCTCATACCTCCCTCCATCTTCTTTTCCAGATTTGGTTCTCGAGGTTTTCAACAAGTGCCTCAGAGGCCAGAGCGTTCTGCCTTTAGAGGCACTCTGCCATTTCGTGCTTCTCTATCATGAGGATGCTGCAGATCTCGGCCAGAAACGGCCCTCGAAGCTCAGAACTGGCCTGTGTACAGGCCGATATCTGCGGCCACACACAGGCAGTACCAGCCACTTCAGCCAGAGCCCTGCCAAAGTGCTGGGGAACTCTTCCAAGAAGCCTCGTTGCTCTAGAAAAAAAAGTTGCCTTGCTGCCCGGAAAGAATCGTCAACGGTTGTAACTGTACCAGACATGCAGCTCTTCGACCATCATGGAAAATTCCTCTGAAGCATCACAAAGCAAGAGGATTTTCAGCAGCTCAGATGCAAAAAAAAAAAAAAAGAAGAAAAAAAAAGTTAAACTTGTACGCGCTGTGCACAACCAGCTCATTTTCACGTCATATAAACAAGCAGGTATCAAATTCAAGTGGGAAACCAGTCACCATTTCTACGGGTACTTCGTTCTTCTGCAGAAGAAATCATAGGAAAGCTACAGAAGATGAGACAACAGTTACCATGCTAAAATTCACCCCCCTTAAAAACAGCGTTGATGGAAAGGGTATAAACCAGAAACAGGCCAAACTTTTTACACACAAGGTCCTTACAAAAGCAAAAAGGCAGGCAGAGAAGCTGCAAAGACAAAACCCAAGGCTTAGCAGTGGAAATCCCCCAGCTCGTCCCATCATTTGTAGCTGTACGCCTGCTCCCTCGCTCGTTAGATCCTCGCTGTCTTGCACATTTAACCTCGTTATTTTAAGCCTCTCTTTCATTTTCCATTGGGTTGAGGTGACAGCCAAGCAGCAGCACAGTACTTTCCGTACCAGGTCACCATCTCAGCAGGAACAATGATGCTTGGGAGGATCAAGGAGACGGGGAGGATGGCGGAGAGGTTTAAAACCAAGAGGAAATGCTTTAACATCTCAGACGCTGCTGCTTCTAACCCAAGAGGAATTTAAATGAGCAGCAAGTTGAAGGGTACACGCATGTTTCCTTCCCCTCCTGGGCTTCTCCAACTGACTGTACCTCAGGCACGTTCACGAGATGCTGTGGCTGCAGCACCAGTTTGAAGGAAGCATCTGTGGCCTGGGGAGCTGGTGACCAAGCTGAGGATGTTGCAGCCTGAGCACCAGGCAGGCTGGGTCTGCAGGATCAGGCCAGGATGAGGTGGAGTTCCTCAGACAGGCAGGATCAGGCAGGCAGGAGCTTTGGAGGCATGTGAAAAGAGCCTGTCAGCTCCACTCAAACACCGAGACATTTGGTGCTTGAAACAGAAACTCAGTGGCTGTGTTTGCTTTCCAAATATCCCTCCAAACCAGCCTGTACAGAGCAATTTGCAATGGCTCCTTCTACACTCAAGAGAGATTTTAGAAAAAATACCTTTTTTTTTTTTTTTCCCCCTGGGATGTAGTTACTACACTGGTATCAAAAAAATAAATAAAATTTAGATTTCCTTGTAGTTGTAGTCACAAAATAAAGACTTTCACTTCAATAGGTGCTGGCTGTGGCACAGCACACACTGCAGCATCCCCAAGGGGCACAAGGTGGCAGGAGGAGACTGCCACCCAACTCAGCCACACACAGGCTCATCCATCTTCACTTTGGGGGCAGAAAAAGCAACCCTGACCCTCTAGCCTGTCCTTCTCCTGATAAGCCTCATCCACTTGGCCAGCAAAATATCAGTGGGTGTTTAAAAAAAGACAACCACTCCCCAGCAGAAGCTGAATTCCTTCTGAATAGAAACTTAAATGGAGTGTTTTCTGACAAGCTCGCTGTTCGGAGCCAATAGCTTTCATGTCCTTTGATGCACGGAACAGCTCTTTCTACTGATATTCTCCCGGCCTGAAATGATTCACACTTGGGGTTTTTCCCTCTGAACCAGAGCCTTAAGAAGTCAGGAAACTGGTTGCTTTTCCCAGCAACGAGCCGTTGTAAAGTCAGGTGGTTGGGTAAGCGGGAAGTGGGACTGCTCTTCAAGGTAGGCATATAGAAACCCCAAAAGGCCATGGTGCAAATTTCCAGTGAATAATACGGCTCTGCTCAGCATCTTTCAGTATTAACTGGCAGCACTGTTGGCTACTCGCCACCCACAGCCCAGAAAATCTTGTACACCTCCCCAAGACTGGCTGCATGCTGCCAGAGGCACAGACTTCCACCAGCCACTCAAATCTTTCATCCCTCAAGCAGCAAGCTCTGTCGAATTAATATTACCTTTGGTTTTTTCCACCCAGAACGTTGCTGCTTCTCTGCCATCGTCAGGAACAGAAAAAAATCGTCAGCCACAGTTTCCTGCTAGTAGTGGGTAGCTGAGAAGCTGGTTTAGGCAGCAGCCAGGAAACGTTAAACCACTTGCTTAAAAAGGGCCAAAAGTGCAAGCGCACCAGTCTAAAAATTCAGTGACAGAAGAACTTGGTTGGGGATACGCTGCTGAAACTGCCAGAGTCCTGTGAGAGACAGGAAGTGAACTGGGAAAGCAAAACCGAGTGCTCGACAACACCAGGACAGCCCAAAGAATAAAACCTTTCCAGTTTGCTTCATTATATCACACAGGCACTTCGTCGGGTTTTCAAGTTTATTTTACCTTTGTAAAAGGTGATAATCGGAAATCTTGTTGAAAACATTCAAAAACCCAAGAAGGGTCAACACCGAGTTGAGAATAAACGGCCAATATGGAAGGAGCAGTAAGAAGTGTCTTTACCAGCCAGTGTTTAGGTTTCTGAGTACATTAAATCGCACAGCAAAACTAGTCACAAGGTAGAGATGGTCTTCCACTTAAAACCAAGTTATTCTCTTTAACCCAGTTCAATGCTTTCACCTTTCTGTGGCTGAATCTCCGCCTCCATTAAGATTCTGTACATTTCCCAAAGCAACGGAAAGGAACTCAGCCTTTTTTAAAGTGAGTTTCACATAGGGATACCGATGGAAAAAAAATTATCGGTAACACAGGAATTAACAGTAAGAGGATCAAAAGCAGCAAAAATACATCGAAAGCACTAATTGTGTCTCGCAAAAGCCTTTTAGGGTCAAGAAGTATCACTGATCCCCCCCTACACGAAGGGGAAGCTAAGGTATAGGGATGTCAGGGGCAGTATGTATGGTAAGAGGGAAGCTAGAAGATTAAAACTAGGAGTACAGAGGAATAGATCATACGGAGTAAGGAAAAACTTTCGCACTTCATTTTCCCTCACAACTATTTCACCCGGTTACAAGATTCTATAACGCACAAAACAAACACGGTAAAAAGGAAAAAAGAGAGGATCGCTCCTCTGGAGACAATCACAGCAATAAAACCACGTCCATGAATCAGAACATTAATCACAGAATGGTTTGGGTTGGAAGGGACCATAAAGATCATCCAGTTCCAACCTTCCTGCCATGGGCAAGGACACCTCCCACTAGATCAGGTTGCTCAAAGCCCCGTCCAGCCTGGTCTGGCACACATCCAGTGATGGAAGATCCCCAGCTTCTCTGGGCAACCTGTTCCAGTGTCTCACCAACCTCAGAGTGAAGAATTTACTCCTTCTAATTTCTGATCTAGATCAGGACACATCTTGGAAGTACGGATGGCCTGTGAAAGCCATGAGAGAGCCCTGTAGGTGCTACTGTGGCTCCTGCAGCACTGAAGGGGTTGATGGTGGGACGCTGGCCTCCTACGCACGTGTCCATCTGTGGGAGCAGCACAGAGGCACATGCAGAAGATGCAAAGAGGAATAGGTGACAAGATGGGTCCCTAGTCCCAAAGTCGAAAAGAGCATGAATTACAAAAAAAACCAAAAAACAAAAAACAACCCCAAACCAAACAACCCAGGGAACTTGTGATAACGCAGCCAGACTGAACATCAGCCTGACTTGCATTGGCAATTTATCTGTATTCACTGAGGACTCTGAGAGTGGAAATAGCAAGACTTTTCTTCTGGTGCTTTGTCTCCGTGTTCTTCTTCTGGGAACTGGCAGCTGTAAGTCTCTTCTCTATGGTGTGACGGTTGTGGAGCCACCACCAGCCTAGGGAAGTTATGTTCCAGATCTGCAGTGAGAATAAGCAAAAGCACTGCACATACAAGAGGTCTTCGCACATAGCAAGCTGCCCACTCCACCAACCAAACCTCTCTGAGGAAACCACAAATACACTTAGTGAAACTAAGTAGCCCACCCCAAACCCAAGAGAAAATCTGCATTGACTCTATTTATTCCACTTAATTTCTTCCATTCTGGCTCTGGATCAATGGACACGTCGTTCGCCACTGAAAAGCCACACAGAAGTCCACAAAGGTGCACTTACCATCAGCTGTGTAGTATTTCTCTTTCTTCAGTGACCAGATGCATAGATGCAAGAAGAAGGTCAGCAAGATGAGAACAAACAGAGCCACCGCCGTCAGGATGGCCAGGATGGTGGTATAGAGAGAGTCAGTTTTGATCGGAGCTGCAATTAAATAGAGTTAATAATGATTAAGATCGTGGCCAGACTATTGTTAAAGGAAGGACAGTTGTTCCAAGGAAACAGAGAGATTAATTCATTTGTTTTCTGTGGAAAACAACTTTCCAAGGAAAATAAAACTAGCGTGGGTATTAATAATAAAATAGAGATGCTCTAAATCAAGGGTGCAATAGGCCACAAGCCGTGGTAAGAAGTCATGCAGAAAACCCACATGCCTGAGCTGTTTGGCATTCAATGCTGCTCTCTTGCGGCTATCGCTTGTTCTATCTACTCTGTTCAGGGTTGGTTTGTTTGGGGGGTGGGATTTGGCTTTGATGGTTCCCTGATTAGCGCTACGGCAACCCCAATTTTCACACTTGCGTCTGCCTTGCGGAAGTTCAAAGTAGCACCTTTTATGCCATTTGCCTCAGCAGCTCAAATGATTTCTCTGAATGAAGAACCCAGAGCTGAAAGGCCCCAATTAAATCGCAGGGCCAAGGGTGGGGAAGAGGCAGGAGCAGCACCGCTTGCTGTCTGCAAGATGCACAGTACCTGCAAAGCCTGTACCCGCTCATCCCTATCTAATCTGATCCATGATCAGACGTGAGATTCCAATTCTGGGTGTTGTGGCCTCAACCAATCCTTGTAAAGGAACTGGAGGACAACTGAGCTCTCACCTTTCTAAGAAAATCCAAAGCCGTGGTAAGAGCAGCTCAATGGAAAACTGGTAATTTGCCAAATAAGGGTGCTCTGTTCAAGGACAATTGTTGGGCTTTCCTCTGCTCGTGCTACTGACAGTGCTAAGGGTGGAGTCTTTGCCCAGGTCAACAATTCTACCTATATTAACACTGCAAGAAACACAATAGTAGTGTTTAAAGCCGACTTTCCTGATAGCAAGGCTCTGGATGGTAGCTGTGCAGCAAGTCACCAGCTGAAGAAGAGTAGAGAGAAGTTATAGGCTCAAAGAAACAAAGAATTGTGAGAAGGTACCTTGCTCCAAAGCTTTAGTAGAGCAGCTGCACACTGAGTTATGCGTCCTGTTGCCTTGCTTGACTGTTAGAAACCCAGAGCTTTCACAACTAAAAGAAGAAGAAGAGTCACATTTAGAATACTCCTGCCTTTCCTTCATCCCTCTCCAGCCCTTCTCTTGGCTCCTTTTCTTCCTTCCCTCCACTCTTCTCACAACTCGTTTCATTTTTTCACCTTTTTAAAGCAGTACAGGTAAAGTTCCCCAATAAGATAACAACACTAAAGCACTTTTTTTTTTTTTCACAGGTACATTTTTTTTTAGTCGCTTTGTTTCAAGCGATGTCCATGCTTGGAGTAATTTTGCATCAGTCTGAGCTGGACTTGGAAGCAAGTTGAACACACAGCAATTTGTCTTAAGTTCTGCTTCAAGACCGGCTACTTATAGAGCCAAAGGAGAGAGAAATGTCATGTATTGCTGAGTTCAAGCTCGTCATTTAGTCTCATTGGTGATCTTGTCTTTGATTCAATATCCTTTTCTAATTGAAGTACTAATCACTTGAGAATTTTCATCACGCGGATTCCCAAAGAAGGGAAGTGTCAGCGTATACGTACTCAGTCCAGTTCCGGCACCAGCCATTCTTAACGTTGGAATAGGTTCCCATCTCGCAGGGTTTACACTTGAACGTGAAGTCCACAGAACCTACAAGAAAAGAAAACATGAATGATTAGTGGTCTGTGCCTTTGCTGAAAGATGGGGGCACAGCAGAGGAGAGCACAATGCGTTCTCTCTACGCTCCTTCTGCATTATTCATCACCCCCCCTGGAGAAACACATAAGCATTTCTCACCACCTTTGCGTTTTGGGAAATGTATGGGGGGACAGAAAAGGTACAGAAGGCGTAGTTTGGGATACAGAAGGCGTAGTTTGATCAGACAGCAGAGGGTGTAAAGTTAGGAGGCAGCACAGAATACAAAAATCTTCTGCTGACAGTTCTAATACTTTAGAAGAAAAGTAATACTGAAAGTCCATGCACGAAAGTGAAAGTCTCAACTTTAGGAAGGGAAGAGTGATAAACTAAGGACGCGAGGGCTGTAGTCACAGACGCCACGGTATAAACGTCATTTCTCTCTGCATTACAAGCCTCCCCAAAAGTAGGTTGTAACAAGCGAAGGAAAGTGTCTCTTGCCCAGCCAGCCACTTGTATTAAATGGACTCCATCTTTTTGAGCCCTTTGTGTTTCTTTAGTTACCAAGTTTCACCAGCTCCTCTCCTTCTGTGCATTCGGGCAGCTTCACGCAGTAGAGACACTCTCTGTCGGCGCAGCTGTAGCCCTGGCGACATTTGCAGTCAAGGTCCTTGGCATCTTGACATGTGATGTTGTCAACTGTCGAGAAGAAAGACGTTAGACTTTGAGGTGGCAAAAATGGATACCAGAAAGGTGATAGATACTGTAGATTTAGACCCTGTGGAGTGAGGAGGGCACTGCTGGTGCCCCAAAGAAGCACTAGCCATCCAGTCAGCTCTTGAGATACTGCCAAAGATCTTCTCACTTAGGCTCAGCCATGTTAGAGGAGGGATGCCCAAAAGATCCTCGGCCAGTGAAGCTAGAGCTCCATTTCCATTCCTTTCCTAACAGCAGCAGCTGCTTCCTACACTCCATTGGCAGAAGTGGGTGTAAATCCAAGCCACAAACCCAGCATTTTTCCTACCCTCTGTCCTTCTATTTCTAGAGGAGGCCTGTTGTGAACTTTGCTCGCACTCGTCTCTAATTCTGAGATGCTCCTGGGTTCATGCAAGCAAAGGATTGATCCTATACACTGATCCCACCAGTAAACCACAGCAAGCAGTCCTTCAGGCAGGTGCAGACCAGGTAAAGGAAAAGTGCTGTTCAGCCAGGAACCTATGTAACCTTAAAGAAAGAAAAAAAAAATAACAGAGGGAAATGCTGCCCAGTTCAACAGCATGCTTAAAACCCCACAGCGAGTAGCAGAGATCAAGCAAAGATTATTTTCTGAGGTTGGTGATGGAAGGTACAGGGCCACTAGGAAACCACCTACACCTTCCTCTGCCCACTGGCTTCCTTTTACTGCCCTTCAAAACTTCATGAAGTCCGGCAGCAAAAAAGAAACAGCTCCCTTCTGTTGCTAACCTGCAGGATGACAGCACTTCCATACGAGCTAGACAAGGCTTCCAGCAGCCCTTTTTCAGCACAAATGGAACAGGAAGGTGCATTCCTTGCTCTAGGTCATACAAACCCTATCATGGAAGAGCCCATTAGAATCACCTCTTCTGTCCTCCAGCCTAACAGACACAGAACTGTCACCCAGTAAGTCCTACAGCTAGCTGGTTCCAGTGCCTTAATTTGACTTGAAATTACAGGCAAAGGAGAATCCATTACCATCTTCACAGCCATTCTAAGATCAGGCAAGAATACAGGTGAGAACAGGCTGTTGAAACTAACATTCACCTGAGACCTTGTCTGTGCATTTATTGCGGGGACACTCAGCAGAACGGAGGGGTTGAAGAGAGGTGCTCTTTAGGACCACAAACCACAAAGAACAGCCTCGCAGAGACCATCACTCCCTGCATTCCCCCCAAAGGCTGAACGGCAGGGATAAGCTTTGAAACCATGTCTGAATGGAGCGAGGGCTCCGAATCAGCGTCAAGTGAGCATTTTTTTTTCCTTTTGAGCAAGACCAACCCACAGGAACTTCACTTTCCCTTTCTCTCTGCAGAACAACGAGTACAAGCACACAGCAAACCTGAAACACGAGTCTGCTCTGAAGTTTAGAGCTGAGGCACATCACAATTTTAGGGAGCAGGAGAGAAGCCCTGACCATTTCCTTTGGCACATACAGTTACTCAAGGTACAAGTTACTCAAGGTACATTTATATACATACACCCTCCTCCCCACGCTTGATTACTCTGCTTGACATAAACCAATATCGACAGAAAGATGACAGATGCTCCATTCCCTTACCTGTGCTCAAGGTGCATTTGGGGCAGCAAATCTGTTTGCCTCTGCTGATTGTCCTCAGCTCCCCATCCTGGCACGGTGTTGCCAGTGTTTGCTGTGTCCATTGCCACACCACCAGCAACAAGCAAGCTCGGACCTTGAGGAGACTGGCTTCACTTGCCTGTTCAGTCATTTTTTTGAGCCACACAACCCCAAAGCACACACCGGGGTGGGCTTGTATCAGGGCCTCCCTGTGAAGGTTCTCCTTCCCCTGACCCAGTGGGAAGGCACTGTGCTTTTTGTGGCTGCGCTCTTCCTCTTTCTTTAGGGGCGGGGAAAAAAGATTTTATTTTATGTCATCAAATTCTTAAGAAAAAAAAAGCCGAGCTAAGCAACCACACACCAGTGACCCCAGGAAGAGAGAGGCAGGTTAAGAGCAAGATGTAGCATCACGTCACTCGATTTTCAAAGAGTTTTGCAAGTCGATCTGCAATTGAAAATTAAGGCAAATTAAATTAGTGTGTGAACTTCAACACTCTCAGGCTGTTCCATTCTCACTTAGAGTTCCTAGCGAATTTAGAAGCCTTCAAGGATCTAGCTATCAGATTGCAATGCGTAGTAAGTCAGTCCATCCATTCATTCACTCAGATTTTCAGATTCTGATTCTGTTAATTGTTTTTAACTCCCCTCACTCTGCATCAGGAGATTTTTGAGTTACTTTCCAGAGCTGATGCAGCTCCATATGGATACCACAAAATCAAGAGAAAGAGAAGTGTTTTCCCCGCAGGCTGCAAGATCAACCCTGGGACCAAACCTTAAAATAGCTACAATGGACTCCTTAGGGACACGTACAGCTCCTCTGAGCGCCACACTCCTGGGATTCAGGAACCCAAAGAGCTGCTCAGCAAAACTGTACCTAGCACAGACTTCTTGCCTGTGATCATCGCCTGCTGCTGGGTTTCAATTCCAAAGTGTCTTGCCTTATACAAACATATACACAAACTTCCATCTCTGCTCTGCTTGCTTGCATCACCTCACCACTTCTATTTTCAGACTATCCCAGGGTTTGTGTCTATCCCTGTAGCTTGTGGTTGCTTTTCGGCGGGCACAGTGAAGATATTTAAAATCCAACCTCCTTCTCCACTGAACAGATCATTCTGGTGCAGAAGTAATTTTTAAAACAGATTCTTTTCCACACTGTCTGTGATGACAAATAGGTCAAGGCAGGGGAGAATCAGACCTGTGAAGAGAGATGAGCGCCTCTAGCAAATGCCACACCTACAGCATTTCACACTTGCCCTGTTAATTCCTTCATTTAACACACAGCCAACAAAGCCTGAATAAACTTCCCACACAGGCACCATCACTCTTCCTTCAGTGTGTGCTTTGCTTTCTTCCAGAATATTCATCCATGGATCTTTTAGAGTAGGTCAGTCAATGTGCCCTTTGCTTTGTCTCTGGTCTACTTAGGAATCTACCTGTGTTCCCATCATGGGTTGGAAACAATCAGATGGTTTTGGCATGCAACAGCCCCTTCCAGTGTTAAAAACACAGGCTGCAAAGCTGCTCGTGCCCTTACATGTGCTGGGCGAAACCCTTCTATCAAAAGATGACGTCCCAACTAGCTGCGGGCAGGCAAAAGACACCGGTCTCTGCCATCAGGTTTTCCCACATAATACCCCTAGAAGGCCAACTGTTATGTTTCAGAAACTAAAAGCCTCCTACTTTGTACTTCTGCCACACAGGAGATCCCCTGCTCTTCCCACACAGAGCTGCTCCTCACACTTGTCATGCTATACTGGAAACACCAACGGGCTGCCTGCTGCGCCAACAGGAGTCCAGCACACCCCAGAGCTTGGGTTCAGTCCTGCAGGTCAAGATTCCTTCCACCAGCTCTCCCAGGCAGCATAACCACAACACTCGGACACCACAGGGATGAGGAAGGGTTATTGGTACTGCTCAGGGGGCTGCCCTGAGGCAGAGGTGTTTTAGTTTAACCGCATGAAGAAAGCGAGAACAAAAGATCAGTGAAGGAAAGCCAAATTTCTTGAAATGGAGACTTCTTCATCGTCCCAGCAGCACCTGCCTTTGAGGTCAGGTGCTCCCAGTTTCATTAAAAGATAACACACAAACATAAAAGGGCTGCAAATCCTCTTAGGGTAGCTGGTGACAGAGACAGAAATTGTGTGACGTGTCACGCAAGGTCTTGGGAGTAACCCTGACAAATTCGTTATTCGTGAGGCTTGCAGAGGAAAATGTAACTCAGGACCATGAGAGATGGGATCAGTTCTGTGCGTTGCTGGGAGACTTGCCCAGGGGTGCAGCTCAGGCTTCCCAGAACCTCCCTGAGGCGTTGTTCTGGGTACTTGTACCCCGGGTGGAGACCCACTGTCAATAGTGATGTGGAGGAGACAGACTCTGTGAGGACCTTGGCAGGGGTTCTGATGCCAAAGCTGTGGTCCTGAGGAGCTGAGAAGCATTTAGCCTCACTTTCTGGAAGTGCTATACCCCGGAATATCTGGCACACCAGCCACTGGTAACTAACGCTGCTGAAGAACCAGCAGGGAGAATCGCTGCTTCCAGCAACAGCTGGGATGGGTAATTTTATAACTAACAGAACAACGTGAGTGGTAGGAGATCAGGTCTCTAAGTCAGGCATCACACTTAGTCTCCTGACGCGTTATTTTCTTCATGTTTAGTACAGTGGAAGCAACAGACTAGACCACATCTACCAGAAGGGACAAGGACAGTGCAGGGGTTCCAGATGGAGGAACTGCTCACTCCCCTGAAGCTCAAAGATGGTCATTAGGAACTTGCACTGCCTAAATACCAAACACAAACACGAATCAGGCTTTTGCTCAGTGTCATCAACACAGCAACAGAGAAGCGACCACCAAAGGTCCTACCTAGCAACACAACTGGCAGGTGGTACCCAGGGCAAGGAACTCGAAGCCTGACAAAGGCTGCAGGCAGAGTCCAGGCCATCTGATAGCTGGTGTTTACCAGAATAGCAACTCATATTTGATTTCCTTCTACCTTTATTTAAGGTTATGGTTTTTTCCTGAATCAATCTCTACGTGTTTTCATTCTGTTGAAGCATCACAGCTGCGCACAGACACTGCCAGATGATGGAACATTTACAGTCAGCTCACAGACAATAGCTGCGCATGCTAAGTCTAAACCTCTAAAGTCAGCAGTGACCTTTTGGAGGCATCTTGACTATCTGGCTATCAAATCTTTGGGGGTTTTCTAAAGCTAACCTTACCTGTCTCTGATGTACGGTAGTGACATTTCATCTGCCAATCCCTTTCTTGCTCCGTCCTGTACATGACGTACGTCAGTGCTGCTGGGTTCCACGTTGCCACCCGATCCAGTTGGGTTTCCATCTCTCTCTGCACCTATTGATAGAACAAATGACTACTTCACTCATCAACAAGCAGCAGTTCTCACCTCCCTAGCACCTCACCTTTAATTTTTATATTATTCAGCAGCAGCTGCTGGATTAACTAGACCGTATTTGACCGAGACTTTTCAGAAGCTATGAATTCTTAGTCTTTACCTTCACACACAAGCAGAGGTTCTGTGGCCTGTAGAGCTCCTTTCCATCCACTTGACCTGAGCTTCAAGTTACAATCCCAAGGGTTAAAAGGCCGTTGGAAGCAATGTGGGTTTGGGGTTTGTCTGAGCACCTGTACCAGGCATTCTCCTTTGCCGTGAAACAGGAAGACACAGCACAGTCTTCAACTGGCAAAGAGAAGAAGCCAGAGGCCAAGATGTTCAGAAATGCCTCAGGGGTCAGAGTCCCCAGGTGCCACTAAAAAGGACCATCCAAACGCTGCTGCCACTGTCCCTTTGAAGACAGGCTCTGCAAGGGCTTGTGCTGGAGCTCAAACCAAAGGGTCTCTTGCACACCAAGCTCTAATTCCTCAGCCCTGGATGAAGAAGTCTTCATCTTTGACGGTTATCTCCAAGAAATGCATCTCAGTTCTGAGTGCGGGGCCTCACTGCATCGGGAAACCTGCAGAAGACAGGGTTCTCCTCCTCCCTTCAGCAAAGAAAGGCAGGCACAGAAACACAGGTGGCAAAAGACTCCAAACGCAGTGGTTCACACCCTCCCTGTCACCTCCACAGAAGACAGGACTCTCTCCCAGCCACAGCTGCCCACACTTACACATAGCTCAGGGCAAAGTAAGGCTGAAACATCAGTGCACACTGTGATGGAAGATTAGAAAAGATGTTACAGATCTCCTAATCGCCTCTCTCTCCTCTGTGCTACCACGACCTGCATGTGTAACACCAGAAGGAGTGTTCAAGGATGGGATCTGAAGGAAGAACCAGTGGATTCTTCCACCGCTGAAGCGCACCGCTGTGGTAACTTGTACCTTTGTCTTCAGGGCACACAGTCTTAAGAGCAATTACAGAACTGGCTGTGGATTCTCCTTTTACCCACCATAAGGATATCCAGCCATGAGCTGAACAATATTCACATCACCAGGCACCTCGTTTCACACTCCCCTTGCTGCTTGGGGCCACTGCAGCCACCAGTTTGCTGAACCTACTGGAAAGAACAAGAAAAACAGAGTAAAAAAAAGGAGCATAACCACTTCTCAAACCCATCATTACTTCTTGCACGTCCAGTGGCTTTACTGATGCTCCTTGGACTTCACGTCAGCAATGAGAGAATATTGTCACCAGAGTGAGTATTCGGTTTCCTGACATTGAGATTTTGCTGATTACCCATAACGGCTGACCAAAGAAGCCAAGCAGTTCTCCTACAAGTGCAGAGGCTGTTCACACGAAATCTACATAATTTCTGAATGACTAATGAGATTTGTTATGTAGAACTTGCCTCATAAGCTCCATCTCATCAGTTGGTTTTGTCTTGCTGTAGAAAACTCTGTTGCCAGCTCCAGGATTCACAGTCTGTTGTACAGAATTCATCTGTGCTCTTGGGAAACAACTGTCAGCCTGTCTTGGCAGCTCTAACAGAGGTTCTTTGAGGTGAAGCAAGTTGCCACACCAGGGAACGCGTGGTAGAACCCCAGTTCCTATGGTCATAGAGGAACAGTCAGTGCACGGGGTGTAGGTCTGCAGCAAACACATAGTGAGGCTCATGACAGAGAGGGCACAGGGACATCCACTTCCCCAGAAGGACACCATATGAGTAGTGACAGCTCACCTGGTACTGTCTAAAGACTGGGGTAAAAAACCCGAAAGACAGTTTATCTGCAGCCTGGAACTAGAAGGTAAAGTTGTTGTGTTTGTTTCAGCTCTGCCCACCTTTAGGCCAGAGTTGAGATCTTGCCGTGACTAGGACTGGCTACCCAAGGGGTTTCTCGATTTCGGGGTGTCATCAGAGGGTGCCTGTCTAATGCCTGCCCTCTTTTGGCACGCAGGGAGAATTACTGCCCTGCAGACCTGCTGCAGGTACGCCCTGGGGCGCAGGAGTCAAACGCAGTGGCAGAAGCAAGGGTGATTCACCCAGTGCCACACGTGGGCTCCTGAGACAATTTAAATTCTCATCCCAAAACCATCAGGGCTCTGCAAAGTCCCCTGGATCCTTCCTTCGAGCAGGGCTAAGGACCCTGCAGCATGAAGGACAAGAGAAAACAGCCTCAAGTTGCACCAGGGAGGTTGAAGTTGTGTATTAGGGAAAACATTCTTCAGCAAAAAGGTTGTCAAGCCCTGGAACAGGGTGCCCTGGGTAAGAAAGTCTCCATCCCTGGAGGGGTTTCAGAGCTGTGGAGATGTGGTGCTGAGGGACACAGTTTAGTAGTGACCTGGCAGTGCTGGGTTGGACTCGACCTTCTAGGTGTCTTCCAACCAAAACAATTCTATGATTCTATTCCATGCACTCATCAGAGCTCTGCCTTAGCCTAGGGAATGAGTCTCGCTGTCACTTCTCTGGGTTGTCTGCACAACCTGGCCACCAAACGTGGTGGCTCCTCGCAGACAATCCCAAGGGCACAGAGCCCAGGTAGCACCGTACGTGACATTTCATAGAGGGAAACCAAACCAGACAGAGGTAAAAAATAAAATAAATAAATCAACCCAAGTCCCCGACGTTACCAAGCCGTGTATTTCCTTTCCAGCGCAGCACCTGGCACGGCGGCTGCCGGCGGATGTGACCTTTCGGAAGTCTCTCATGGCAAACCTGAGTCACTTTGATGCGCTTCTGAGCCACAGGAGAACGTAGAGAGAAAACGCGGGAGATAAAGGATCTGGGGTAGCCACAGCAGCAGAAACTCGTCATGTATTTGCAGGGGAAAACCAAAAAACAGAAGAGACGAAGGAGGAAGTGAACATTAAAAGCATCAAGTTATAGACCTGTGGTTTTTTTGAAAATTCTAACAAGTCCTGAAAGATGAAATACATCTCAACTGTCAGATCTGCAGTCTGAGTGTTCAAAGACAGAACATCTCAGCTCATTGACAGAACTTTTTTTTTCCACCATGGCTCTCAAATACCACCCGGTCTTATCCTAATCCTCCTCCAAAACTGAAGGCAGCAAAGCAATAAGCAAAACAAACCTCCAGCTCAAACAAAGGGACTTGTTAAAGCTCCAGGCAGCCGCATGCGGTAGCCTCACATGGAAGAGAGGGAAAAAATACTGTAGGTAAAAATCCCAAACACAAGAAGGGTTGGGTTTTTGTTTAGTTTTCCCCCCGGTTTTTCTAGCAATCTGACTCGACCTCTGTCTGCAGCCAATTATAAATAAACAATGCAAGGGGCTGGTCCACGTGGCTTGTAACTCACAGCTCGAGCAGCTGAGAAGTTGTTATATTAATGGAAAAAATGGCACTATTCTCCCCCAGGAACTTAAGATCCGTCTGTAAAACGAATAATTCCTATAATTTTGTATCAGGAGGGCAAATTTTCGTGACAACATTCACGCAGACAGGTTTGCGTGTGGTTAAGCAGCTCCCTGAGTCGGGGCTCCATGGCAACCAAGATGCATTTCATAAACCAGTCGTAGGTTTACCGAGTGCTCAATAATTGCCAGTACAGCTCCCACCAAACCCAGAGTTAGCACCGGTTTGCACAACAGAAGGCGAAGCGACGCCTCAGCTTACCGCGGTACACTGGAAAAAATTTCCAGTTCAGCCCCGTCTTTATCAGCTCAGATGAAGCTGCCGCGATTTCGACTGCATCTCTCTGAAGTGCCTGGAAACGGGGAAATCTGAATGGCTGAAAAACAGGAACTGTCTTTGTGACACAGACACGTACCTCTGAGGAGGGAAAGTTTCATTTCTGGCCCGTAGGATGACGAGCGTGGGCAGAAGGCAGCACCAATTGGCTCAAGATTCTCCGCCTATTTTTAACTACTTTCTGTGATTTTTAGGAAGGATTGGAACAAAAAAAAAATCCAAGCAAGTTTCTCACAGAAGGGCGACAAGACTCAACAAGGTCATTACAAAAGTGGTTATTCCTTTATTTAGAGTGAAATAGCGACACGATTTAAACCGGCAATCTAGCAACACCCAAATCCTCAAAAAAATCCAAGTGTAAATGCCTCCAATCCCAGCCAGGATCAGTCCCTTTTTCAGCCAGAGGGAACCCGTGCCCTCATTTGCAGGAGATCTCCTGCTGGGGAGGCTGGAGGAAGGCACAAGAACACGGTGCACTCAAGCATCTTCCTGTACAGATGAGTCAGAGGGTAGAAAACCAGCAAGATTCGTGGAAGCAGCTGATGAGCCCACACCACCGAGAGCTCTGCCACCACTGCAGCACTTCTGCCAAGCCAGGGGCTCATCTGCTCCTCTGGGGCTGTTTTCATCACGTAACCCACAACCTCCGAGAGCTCAGTAGTTATCTGCACCTCGCTCGGTTACAAGGAAACGCGCTACGTGCTTTGCTGCCCCTGAAGCGCAGCCTATGAAGCTGATAAGCATCGCTTCTGAGAATTTCTCGGGTATTCCCTGGAGTGAATTTCTCCGATTCATCCACTGCCCTTTGCCATCCGAAGGCGACAGGGTTTTGGCCACAGCACACATTCCAAGGCCTCCACATTCACAATGGGGGCTCTATGTATTTAAATGGGTTGAACCTCATAATCTTCAATGTCCCAGCATCTCTCTGGTCCAGAACCTCTGCCAGGCCAGACTTACAGAAGGAAAAAACCCCCACATGCAGCTTTCTCAAGTCACAGAAAAAGCCAGAGGCAAGAACTCGGAGCCTGCCAAGCCACAGGACTCACCATTTGGTGCTCCTGCTGAGAGAATCACACATGCTGGAGGAACATTTTGCTCGCTTGCACCTCCCAACAGCCACATCGTACACGTGCATCTAGCTGCTACCACACAATTTATTACAAAACGTCGCTATCACGCTTCGTATATAATACAAAATGTTTATATACATTGTATATGCGCTTCGAAATAGGAAACCGTTGCTAAGTACACCATATGTATGACATATAAAGAAAACATATGTTTAAAAACATGTTTCTAGACACCAGTTGTATTCTCGAATACATTTCCAGCTGCATATTTCGGCATATGCTTTGGTACCGTGTATACAAAATCCCTCCGGAGGAGCGATATTTGAAGTGAAAAAACCACTTCGGAATTACGTAACTTTCAAGTTTACTACATCTTGAAATTTTACACTGAGGTATTTAACTTGCATCGGAAGCTATTTACAGGAACGCTTCGGGTTTCTCTCAGATGCTGCAGACTGTGAACCTGCCGCCTAAAATCGGAACGCTTTCCAAAACGGCAGGCCCATTAACGTGGGGAAAATGTTACAGAAGGAAAACTCATTTCATGCAGTGTACAGGCAAATCACCAGGTATTTTAACTGCACAGAGACCAAATCAAGAGTATCCAGATGAATGGTCAGGGCACAGTTTAGACATCTATCCACTGGGACATCATCTTTGCACTTGCTCAAATGCAGCCCTCGAAGGCCCAGCCAGTCAGCACTGCGCTGAGAGTTCAGCTCTTGCCTCTTATCAGAGAGCATCAAAGGAATTCACCTTTCCTAAAGGAGTTAATCTTTTCTAAACCACCCCAAAATCATCATTCAGCAGCAGAACAACTCTAAATGTCCACGTACATGCTCCTAAACCTAAGACAAAACCAGACTCTCCCCAAACCCAGAGCACTGTCTGGAACCAGCCTTGCTTGTGGGTTTCTCCCCACACCCACAGCAGGCAACCAAGTCCCACAGAAGTGGTGAAAGCTAAATAATTTTATCGTGGAGCTGTCTAAGAGCAACTGAAGCAGCCTCGCTGATGACAGACACACCGGGGGGGTTTGGCACAACAGGATGTCCATCGAGAGGTGGCACAGAGCTGGCAGATAAATGATTAGTTACACACTGCAACTCCAAAAGTTTACGTGGTGCTCCAAGTTTCCCCCTCATTTGAACTGCAGTTTCTAATAATAATGTTCTAACTGGAAATGCCCATTCTCTTTGCCTTCTGGCAATCCACATTGTCTACTTGCCACATACACACAAAGATCTCCCTGGAGACCTTCAAACACTTGGAGATCTGGAGCCACCTGGTGACCACAAGCAGTTGTATTTGTTGGCCTGCCAATGGGGTACTGCTCAGTAGTGATGTTTTCTGAATGGGTATGTTTGAAGAAACACAAAAAAGAGAGAAGTGGCCTTGAACAGCCACCTCTCAACAGGCCCTTAACAGCCAGCACCAGAATTCTGGGGCAATTCTGGCGGGTGGCCAGCGCAAGGGTTACCAGCAAGGACAACTGTCTCTGGAGGCCACTCGAGCCTGACCAAGAAGAAAGAACTTGGAAAAAAAAAAAAAAAAAAGGGAAGCACAAAGGAAGCTGGGCAGGTACATCAGGGGAGATTCTCCACTGAAAGTGAGAAGAGTTCATCTGGGAACTAGACTGAAACACCAGAGATACCTGCACGGAGAGACATGCTCTGCTTCGCAGCGTCTCAGAATTGTAAACTTGAGACACAAACTCGGGCATAAAGCAGGTCTTTTGATTTCCCTGTCTGCTCAGTGATCAGCTCTCAGAGCTTCATAAACGCTTTTTTCAGTCCAAAGAGAACTGCCTATCACAACGTAACAGAACCGCCTAGAAATGCACAGAGGTCCTCAATGCAGCCCTGGCAACGGGGATGCTGTGCACAGGAGCCACCTAAGAGAACGAACCACACGGTTCCACCAAGAACAGCTACTCCCAGGAGTCCTAATGCCAAAGAGGCTGCTCCACTAGAGCCACAGAGGAACTGAAGCATTGAAACAGTTACACACAGCCAGCCACGGAATGCTCTGTCACATTACGCGCTCCCAGCGATCGGCTCAGAAATGCAGGAAACTGTGACGTGATGAGGAGTCAGCTTTTGATGAGACTAGAATTGGAGTCGATTTGTTCTTCCTGGATAGGGACTCGACAGCTCCTTCCTTCTGAAAGATAAGAAGAACAGTTAAAAGCAATACAGCACAGAGGAGAAGGGGCAGGAAAAGAGAAGTCAGGGGCGTTTCTAGTTTAATGGATGACTAGGCACAATACAATTGATATTTGGGTCAGTGCTAGGAAACACCAAGTGCAGGGAACAGTGAAAATACTCTATGAACAGCACATGAGGTAGCTGTGGGTTGACCCAAGAGCCAGGCTGCCACTTAAAGCTGCATACAGGCTTCAGCTCTTCTCAGTCAAACCTTTCCTGTGTTTGCAAGAGACACAACTCGTTTCTATGGGGGCCAAAAAGTTCACAATGTACTCTTTAAAAGATTCCAGATTCTCTCTGTACTGAACAGAATTTCCTGCACAAAACCATTACATCATATTTGCAAGGACTAAGGGGAGGGGGAAAGCTAGGAGATAAAATCGGAGAGAGAATATTTCTGCACAGCAACAAGCAGGGGAATCCACGCTCTCTAAGAATGAAAACTGGAGACACTGTGACCTCCAGTGCATCAGGGCTAAGCAGAGGGTCAGCCATTGGTATTAACAGCAGATGACACGGTGCTATTTAGCCAGGTAGGCTTCATTACAATAGAAACAATTAACAAAGCTCAATTAAAGGGTCCCAGTTATTCTCCTTCCTATACATTTTTCCCCACACACACAAAAAGAAACTCACCTTGTTGGTTGTTTCTACAAGGCCTCCCCTTGGTCTGTTTTTTGGCTGCTTGGATAATCAACAGGAGGATGGACATTCCACTCACCATGAGCAGTATCAGACAAATCAGGATAAGTGATAAAGACCCTGGAAGAAAACCAGAAGAATAATACACTAAAAATCATTCATGGTTCTAGCTGGAGTTTCCAGCTTCAAGAGAAGGAACCTCAGACTCCACAATTACCCCTGAACCACAAAGCATGAAAGTCCCAGCAGCCAAGCAGACTAGCAAGAAATTTGGAATCCTGTGCACGTCTCACTAAGAGATGGTGTAAAATACAGATAAAATACAGATACGGTTTCTGAGGAGGAGTGTGGTTTCATTTCCAGTGAAATCAGTTTCAGGTGACAATTCCCAACCAGCTCTAGTAAACAGAGAGAGCAGACTTGGTCATTCCCTCTCCTTACCCCAGTTAGTCTCTGTGGGGCTCCTCTTTGTATCCGGGCAAGGGAAAGGAATCACGCTGGATCTGGTCGGTGAGAACGTTGCAGTTGATGTATTATTCTTGGGGTTAGGGGTGGAAAGATTCAAAGCCGGTGTTGCACTCGGAGAGGGAGCTGGTTGTGTGACGTGGTTGCTGCAAACAGCATCACTTGTTCTTGTCCCTGATTGAAGCGTAGTTTTCCCAAGACTGCTGCAGCTGGAGATGTAAAATAAATCATTGTACTTCTTCAAACAGCTGCAGTAATGACATTATAAGTGATCTCGGTGGTACAGGCGAGTAAACATGATAACCCTTGTTTCATTAACCCCAACTCAGGCTTCATCTTTTTAAATTCTACAGATTAAGCGTAAACCAACTGAGCTAATCAAAGGTGTTACTGGAAAAAACACCCGACACGCTGTTTTTCTTAGCATCTGTACACATCACAGCCTTGAAGCACAGCAGCATTCAGCAAGGGAACCTTTGGCTACAGACACAAAACTTCCAGACCTTTAAAAAATAAAAAAGAAAAAGGCTGAGAGTACTGCTGTTGTCATAGGTGAAGAGAGACGGGGCGGAAAGCAGACAGATGCTTCCAATCTGTACACAGACTGCTCAAGGCTCCTGAGAGTCCTGAGGGATGTGGTTTCATTGCACCTACTGCAGATTTCCTCCTACATCATCTGCTACAGAAGTAAACTCAAAGTGTTGCTCTTTATACATACTTGGTCCAAGGTCGACAGTTTTCGTTGTCTCCTAAGGAGTAAGACCCTTCAGGACACAGTGAGCATACTGGAAAAAAAGAGAAGAGGCAGAATTCCAGTTCAGTGAGCAACATAACTGCCTGGCAGCTAAGCAATAACTATACTAATAGCTTACACACCTAAGGAAAGTCACATAGCCTCTAAAACCCACAGTCACTGGGTCAGAAGTAACACCACATGCTCAGGGGGTCACTTTAGTCCGCAGCTGGCAAGGTCTCCCATTTTCTCCATTGGCTAATTATAGATATTAACGATAAATACGGACATAAAGATTTCTGACAGCTCAGGAACCACAGAGCAACAGTTTGCACAACGACCCTGCTGTAACACTTGTGTGGAGATGCTAATGAGACTAATGAGAAAAGCTGGTTTACCCTAGAAATATCAAAGGGAGGTGAGAGTCTGACACATCCCTAACTTACCGCTGCCCGGGGGAGGTCCAGCAACTGGCGCGTAACCTGCACGACACCTGCAAACCCTGTCGGAGGTCTTCTCACACTTCTTCACTTCCACACTCCCCTTCCCTAGCGATAACAGGATAAAGGGCAAGTGAGAGTCAAGAAATAAGTTAAGAAATTGAAAATATTAGTTACTTAGCGTTGTGTGTAGAAACAACTGCAGAGAAAAGAATTTATGAACAGTTCAAACCCACCAATTTTCCAGGAGTACATACAAGCCTGCTTCCTTTCAAAGGCTCTACCACCAGTACCAATCAGGAGGTATCAGCTATTGAAATGATAACTCAGTCTTGGGAGCTGGATGTCTGAAGTGACAGGCTTTATAACATCGGCCTTTGAGGAGTACGCAGAGGTAAGAAATACAGAGACTGATAGACTCCCAGATTTGTAGCAAGGAATGGCCGCTATATGGCCGACTTACTGGTGTCGCAGATGGTACAGCTCTGGCAGAAGTTGTGGTTGTGCTCACTATTGAAGTACTCGTCTTGACAGGGGGCACAGACTGTGTCTGTCGTTGCAGTGCAGCGGTGTCTCATTCGTTCACCTAAAATAAAGACCACGTAGAAAGAAGAACTGATTATTACTGGAAGGAAATCGTCTTCGTTTTCACGCGTTAGAATGAAAGAGTGCCCAGAAACGGCAGTTCCACTCACAACTCCGCCTGAAAACACTCGGCAGATTTAGACGTGTCAGATTCCCTACAAGTTTTGACCCACAGCAGCAGCACTGTAAATTAAGCAGGTAAAACGGGCTAGCAGTGGCCTGATGACTTGCTGAGACTTGAAGCAATGCCCCAAGTGACCTTCCCAGGGGATTCCAAATATCACTTCTCCAGAGCACCTTTTCGTACAGTTTGGACATTATGGTTTGCAGCCAACGTCAGGAAAAAGAAAAAGTAGGTTTTCAGCATCGCAATGGGTCTGATCTCTGGTCAGATCCTGCCTTCCCTTATGAGATAAATCGTGAAATTCAACCCAAAGGGCATCCCAAACAGGTACAATGAGCACCAGGTCTCGTGCTCACTCTAATTTTCGGTGTTTCATTGAGTGGCAAAATACAGGCGATTTTAAGTGGCCAAAATACACGCAACACCCTTCCACATTTTTACTCTCTACACAATCAGGAAGAGACGATGAAGAAACGTTTCCCCAGCAGGTTTGCTAACAGTGCAAAAAGCCCGACAGAAGTTCCCTCAGCGTGAGGAGGAACAAAAAAGCTTTAAGGTATGATCTCTATCTGTGTGCGAGTACGCCCTTCTTTCAAATGAGTTCAGGCAACACTCAGATTTAAGCAGTTTTCAGAATAATGCAACAAAATGCCTCAAGACTTAGATTAAAAGTTGATTTTTTTCCACTTGCTCGAAGATAATCCTACGGCATCAGTTTGTACCATATCCACTTTGTGCAGCCGACTGAACTATGAATAGGGAAAGGAACTATTCTGAAAGATGCACATAAAACATTACACAAGATTTTAAGTTGCAGCTGCATTTACAGACATGATCTGCTCTCCCTCTGGGTAAGTGCTTGTACCCTGCTTTTAGTACAGGTAGTGACTGCACTAAGGATAATCCCCTTTGCAAAGGGGGCTGCCCCTTGAACACCAGTATTACCTGTTAATCGTTGTCGCTCTTCATCACTAAGTCATTTCGATAATGCAATCCCAACTATTACAGCAGTCGAGGGTTGATAATTTGCATTTGTGCTCCTCAATCCTGCACTGCTTTCAGAGATGGTGGAAAGAAACCACACACGCATGCAAAACCCAGAATTCAGACTCATTCATTTTCGACAGTAAGAAAGGAGGAAACAAACAGATCACCCATCAAGTTACGTCTTGCTGATCTCTGTCTGTGAATCAAACGTACCTTTCTCCTTAAAAAAACCCACACCGAGTCTGTAGTATAAACCTTGCTATAAAAGGAAGCTTGAGAAAAAAATAAAAATACAATCTTTAGCAACAGATTCTGAAGTTTTCCGTTATCATGCAAGATTTCGGAGCTTCTTTTTGTGGTAGGTAAAGCAGAGGACCAAAAATGCTACCGTTTTTTCTCAGCCAGACTGATATATGAAGGAAGCTGAGTTGCACAGAAGTTAAAAGAACGTTTAGCTATCAAAGAGCTACATTTCCTACCTTTAGCATGGTACAGAATTACTCTGTCAGTCTAGACTGATAAGAAGGCTCCTCATCAAATGCTTTTTCCCCTGTTACGCTTCCAACATTTGAAGGATTATTCCCAGCGAGCTGTTTTCTTCCACCTGGGGGTTATTAACTAATAGATACTACAATGAGCAAATATAACCAACATCCAGTGAAAATTACTCACCGGGGGCGCAGTCCTTGCAGCACTTGGCACCGAAAGGGTATTGATGTTCTTTGCACTTCAACTCTGAGCCACGGCCAATCGTGACTGCCAGCAGCGACAGCAAAACCGTGCAAAACCACGAGCGAAAACCTACAGCTCCCATAACGCAGCCCAGCAAAATTCTGACAGCAGCAAACTCTTGGGGAAGTGCTTCTAAACGGCTGGCGACCAGAAACAAATTCATATGTCGGCTGCTGGGAAATTCCCAGCATGTGCTCCACGCCCCCATTCTTTTTCCCACACCCCACAAACCCATATATATTTTTTTTTTCTTTGCAGTTCACAAGTAAAACACTCATAGGCAGAAAGGCAGCTGAATAGTGTTGTGAAAAGACTGATACTTGTAGACTTAAATCAGAGTGGCTCCAGCCACGTACGTACCTCTCCACGTAGTATTAAAGGACAACCAGAAGAACTGGAGGAGATGATCCTTCTTTTCATACAGAGGAGTATTAAAGCAACAGAGGTAGCACTTAAAAACCTTTACGGATGGAAGCCAGAGGTAAAAGGAAACGTAGCCCACATAGGTTTGCTCCTTAAAAGGCGAAGAACTGACAGATTCTCTCTCCTTGGTCTCACGGTTAACGGTAGATCTGTGACTTTTATTGCTGCATGAAACACAACGTTCTTAATCTCGGGGAAAGCGTGGAATCACAAATCACCAGTCATCTTAGTATTGCCCTCAGGAGCTGGCAAAAGCTAGCAAAAGCATTATTCTAATTTGCCTGTCCTCTGAAAAGTTTCAATCTTCCCCATCACCACCATCACTCCTTGACAAACCTAAAACCAGCAACATTTCCAAAGCATGGAGAAAAATATTTAATGAAAAAGAAAAAAAAAAAGATGTATATAAAAAGACTCTGATACAAGCCATGTAACCATTAAAAAAAAAAAAAAAAGGGGAATACTGAAACAGAAATAGACAGCGACTTATATTTACATTATATTAAGAGAATAAATTTAATCAAATATAACATCTCACTCGGATTTTTCAGGTAACCCTTCAGAAAGAGGGGTTTTTACAGTAAAGATGGAACCAGAGTAAAAATAATCGTTTCTGTTTTAGACAGTAGTGGATATGACCCTTGGGTTGCAAGATGCTTTCAGAGATTACCCAAACCCCAGGTTGATTAAAAAGCTTCCCAAACGCTGGCTGTACGGTGCTCGGGCAAAAAGCAGTTCAAAAACAAAGCCTGTTATTTCCCCCAGCTTCATTCGTGTTCCCGCAGCTTCACTGAGTTCATGAGCATCGTTCATTCGCACAGAGTAATTACCCTGCTTTTAACAAGGAATTTTAGTTAAGTAGTAATCAAACAGGCAGGTGATTCCCATAGCCCTATCCAACATCTTTAGGTGCACAAAGAAACCCTCCCCACTGCTTTGTTTTAGAATGAAATGGGGTTTTTTTTAAGACATAAGCAATCTCAAGTCTCTCCCATTCCCAGTGCAGCTGCAAACACAAAACCTGTCTCGCTATAACCAGTTTTCTGTTTCAAGCAGACACACAAGAATTTCTCTAGAATATTTAAAAGCAGTTCTTCCCCACACCTCCCGAAGACAGCTCAGCGATGGAGGAAGAACTTGCATTCAATTCTCAACGATACACAAACGGGTTAAGACGCCTCGATAAAAAACCTGGCAGATTAGCCAATCAGTCCACGTGTGGACATTCTCACAAGGAACAACAATCCCCTTTACAAAAGCCAACATCTTTCAGTGTTAATTTGTGACTTCCACGGATCGGCAGCTACGAGGGCAACGAGAGTAGTTAAATATTTAAGAAGCCTCCATCAAATCTTGTTAGCCAAAAGCAGCTGAAGCTTCAGCTGGATGAATGGTACAAACCAGAGCAAATTGATGTAGTCCAGTACGTGCCCTGTTATTTTTGGGCTGGTTTTCCCCCTGAAGGCAAGAGAGCTGTGGATATTATGGATGGACGGAAGTTTTCTTTAAGTCTAGGACAACACACCGTAGGCATTTAACACAGATAGCAGCAAAGTAACGTTCTGTCTGTTCCGGGGTCCTTTTTTTTGTTTCTTTTGTTTGTTTTTGAAAGCAAAAAAGTGCTTCAGAGCTCCGGAAAAATGAGCAAGATCAGAACTCCTCATGGACGTTACGTGCATAGTCCATAAGCTTGCTGCCCGTGAAGTATTCGCTGTATTTCAGGATCTCCTCCAGCTCTAGGTGATGGTTTTGATTTTCATCTGCTACCGCGATCATTTGCTTCGCTTCATTTAGGGCATTGTACTCATTCATAGGATCCATATACTCCTACAACAAGAAGGAAAATAATTTGCAATCACTAAGCATCACCCATTTCCAGACATCAGAATAATGAACCTCAGCTCTGCGAAAGCTTCAGCAATTACGAGACCAACAGAAGTGACACCAGAGCAAACAGAAGCCACAGAGAAAGGTGTTAGCTCTTCTTAACAGGCATGGATCTCTCTCCCAGCTGTTTTTTCATTCACTGCTTCCTTGGCTGTTCTAAGAGAAATCCAGAGTTTCTCAGCTTATGCCTGCACCTACAATAATTTTTTTATATATATTTTGGTTGCAAACTAACCTGGTGGTTTTTGTGAAGAAATACCTATTCGAAACTAAAAAGTAGACCTGTGTAACNNNNCTCGAAACTAAAAAGTAGACCTGTGTAACCTAGATTTTCTTTTTGCTGGAGATAATCTTTATAGAACATGTTTCATTTAGAACTTTCTTGTTCCATTTTAAACCACCCGACAGAGGTCATTAGTCTCAGAAACAACGCGTTTTGCTCCTTCACATAACTTACGATAGTTCTATTATTATATCTAAAGCAGTTTCGAGCTTGTACTCAAAAATCAGCTATGGGTTTGAAAAACACTGGAGCTAACTAAGCCTTACCTCCAGCTCTTCCATCGTGACAATGCCATCGTGGTTCGCATCAATGACATCCTCGAATTCCTTCCTTCTGTCTTTTACCCAGTCGTCATCAATGTCTTGAGCTTGCTGGTTCTCCACGGTACCAACAGGTAACGAAATGAACTCTGAAAGGGTAAGCTTCTTGTCTCCGTCTTGATCTAGGACAGAAGGATATAGTAACTGAAGAGTATTTGCTTTACGCTCATCAAAAATGAGAAGTTCTATCACGTCAGAGATATCTGGGGTCCAATCCTGACTAACAGACAAATATTCATTTATATCTTTGATTAGCCAAAACCTCTTTGTATTATGGTACACACACAATGTTTTATATGGCTAAAAAACACATTCGGCAACATACCAAGCAACTAGCAAAGGCAGAGTTCTCCTTTTTTCCCAATCCAGGTGTTCAAGTAGTTTTATACATGCATCGCTACTGACTCAAGAGAAAACAAATCTCTGTGTGCCAATACTTCTGAATTTTAAAAATCACTATTTTCTTCGAAACCTCAACCATTTATTTCCCCGTTCATGACTGTACATTGCAATTCTTACATGGTTTCTGTACTGCGGAAGTACAAAGCAATTAATGCCCTCACAGAACATTCACATTGATTCATTTTATCATATTTTACTACTCATCAAGCCTTTTCTACTACTAGCGCAGCAGAACTTCCGTTTGAAGTAGCATCAGCTGACAATCTCTGGATGAAGTACTCAGAATCTTTCTAACACACGATGTTGCGCTGCTCTTTAACAACCAGACGCTAAATTTAGTCCCTAGGGATGCGCAGACAACTCCCTAGAGGTGCCAGCATTTGTGCTAACAGCTTGTTTTTCCTACTCCTCACATTAGAAGATGTATTGAATGGAGCAAACAAGGTGCGCCAAAACTTCAGGTTGACCCATGACAGTGCAATGACCTCACGTCTACCCAATAAAACGGTTTACAAGTAAACAAGCCCCCAAGAAACGTGTTTAAAATGTCATACCCAAATCTCGGATGATTTCTTTCACCATGAACTTCAGCATCCCCCGACTATGCTCTGGATGAAGGAAGGACAAGAATTCTTCTTCATTCAACAGCAGATCAGGAGGTGGGTTGTCAGCTTGGTACCATCGATCCTTCAGGTTATCTAAAACTTCCTGTGCTAGAAATGTAAGAAAAAGATTTAAGCTTTCATGAATTTCAAGTTCTCAAATTACACCTTCCCCCGTTACTCAATGGTTTAAAATGAGGATAACCCGGGAACCAGTTGCTTTACAATTCAGCTCCCCGGGAAAGCAGGTGCTGGAGGGAAACAAAGAGTAATTAGTTTCATGTGCTGAAACGCTAGGAAAAATCCTTTAAGCAACCAACTGAACTGAAAGTAGGAGATGAAAATAAAGCTGTAGCTACACTTGTATCAAAACTTCAACAGATCAAGCGAAAAGTATCATCCTACCAGTATTGTTAGTTGGTTCTGGTAGGAACTTTGAATCATCCAAGTTCAGTACTTGTTCTCCCTTCTTATTTTCATATTTTGAAGCCCACTACCTAGTTCAAGATCTACAGGAAAGGAAGATGTCAACCAATTCTTCTCCTACCCAAATAATACCCACAGAACTGATATTTAACACATTTTATTCTAAGGCCACATAACACGACTACCATTATTAAATCTAGAAGGACACTTCTGCCTGTGAAGCACTATCGCGCCAATGCTCAGCGGAGTTTATTCTACTCTACAGCATTTGCTACGTGTCCCACAAGCAAGAAAATACTGTTGGCCAACACAGCAGTTCCCAGCGTGATCAAAGAGACAGGTTTTATTACTCCAACGTTACAACACTCAGCTTTTCTTACTCCAACTTGGCATTATCTAAACCAAAACCAGTTGTTTTGAACTCTTTTTAGGTACCTTCAAGCTCACGGGATTTCACAGAGGCTTCAGACCTAAACCCCGCATATGTTTTACTTATCACTACAATTTAATAAAGGGAAATACTTTTAATGAAGGAGTAAACGGAAGTTGAAGTAGACGTGTGCTTAGAGTTACATCAGCACCAAAATCACATTCGTACTCCTTTCATTTCATCTTGCCCTCTTGCAGACAAGCTCTTGAGTGAATTTTTCCTAAAGTCTACTGAGAATGATAATCTGTACGTGAGTTTCTGCTAAAGCCACGCATCTGACTTGAATGAAAAAAAAAAAAACCACCACCCTGCAACACACAAAGCGAGTGTTACGTGCACCTAGTGCTCCTGAACATAACCAAACAGGAAAAAAAGTACCTGGGTAAAGTATTTTTACTGGTGTTGGCATTTTCTAAATGACACACTGGAAAAAAAAATACCGTCTTCAGCAGGCCCTGCTATCTGCAAAATATGCTAACAAACACAAACCTGAAGCATTCGCTTTTTCTCAAGTTTTAATAACACTCTGAAAGCCTACAGTCTTCAGATAAGCAAATATTTTCATTTAAAAAACTGTATTAAATAGCTCCTGCATGCTTCCGGTTGTTGAGTTGCAAGAGGGGGGGGGAAAAACCCCCAACAATGGTTGCATCTACATTTTTGAACTGATACCAATTAAGATTTCAGTCTTCAGGGAATGTGTTTCTGTGAAGAGTAAAGAAATCATAGAATCTTTGAGGTTGGAAAAGACCCTTGGGATCATCGACTCCAACTGTTAACCCTACTCTGCAAAGTTCATCCCTAACCCACATCCCCTAACGCCACATCTAAACGCCCTTTAAACACATCCGAGTCTTAATATGAATCTTAGGGCGAGTTTGTGAATGGGGAAGTTTTAGTTATATCAAGGACACAAGCAAACACAGAATAATCCAATCACTTGCTTAAGGTTTTCCAGTGTAAGTAATGTTACAAGTCACAAGTCATTCTCCCTTTGCCAATCTTCTTTGCTCTTCAATGTGTTCTTTACTCTTCAAAGCTTTTTAAAGCCACGTCCCTAGGTTTGGCCCAGCAGCCAAACCGTCGTGTGCTTCTCCGCCAGACTCAGAACGAGCCTTAAGATCCACACATTGTTATTTTTTCATTATACAGACCGAAAAAGAGCACTTTCACGCGCTGCGCTGGAGTATGAAAATCAGCTTTGCCTGTCATCCTCAGGAAGCGGTCGGTAACTCATTTGATTTTTCCCAAACAAGGCTTGTTACCTGGTAGAAAAATGATGCTGCACACACTTCCCTTATTCAGCAAATCTTTTATCTGATGAGCATTCCTGTAAACTGCAGCTAACCGCACCGCCATAAAACGCGCTGCACAGGTGTTTTCCCTGCCGTCGTATTCAAAGGCCCATTTGCATTTTAGTTGCCTTTTGATAAATGGAAAATATAACATCACCTACTTTTAAATGACTAATTCCTGCAAGGAAAGGCGAAGGCTTCGTGTTTTACTTAGCAGTAAATTGAAACGCTTTGAGGTGGCGGGGGGAGCAGGGAGATTACACTGTTCAGAGTTGCCATGTTTGAAATTAGAGCAGGGGAGATTTAGATGGGATGTTAGGAAGAAGTTCCTTCCCATGAGGGTGGTGGAACCCTGGCACAGGCTGCTCAGGGAGGGAGTTGAGGGCCCATGCTCAGAGACATTCAAGGTGAGGCTGGATAACACTGGGCAACCTGCTCTAGTTGAGGGTGTCCCTGCTCCCTGCAGGGCGGTTGGACGAGATGACCTTCAGAGATGCCTTCTCACCCAAACCATTCTACGATTCTATGTTTATACCAAACCAGATTCAAAAGAAATTTTCAAAAGTAGCAGGAAAGAAAAAGAAGAACAACCAGAACGTTCATCTTGTATCAGAAAGATTTTTGACATTCAGGTTTTAGGAAAGCAAAGATAAAAAAACCCAACAACATACACCAATGGTCTGCACTTACTTTCTTCATCTATTTTCAACTCTTCGTTGTTTTTGATCCTCTCAGCAATCTCTTTTTCGTTAAAGCCCTTACTGGCCAGAAACTTAATTTTATATTCATCCCAGGACACGTGGCCTGTAAGAAAAAAGCTGTTATCTCAGACACAACAGGACAAACTTTTGCTCTTGCTCCTTAAAACTAAGTGTTAAAACCTTTTGGTTCAGCCGTGTAACCATCGCCCTGAGCTTTATGAATGGCAATATGAAAACGATCACCCGATTCGCTACCGTGGGGTTTTTCTTTAATCAGACAGGCCTTGTAAAAACAACCTATTTATGTCACATCCTCACCCCATCCCTTGCAGAGTCACTTGTGACAGTTTCCTAAGACCGCAAATGAAATAACGCAGCGGTCACCACAGAACTACAACACTGCCTGGCGCACGTTACGACTTTGCTGTTGTGGTTTCAGGCAGCCCAAAGGAACTGGGATATTGTCACAGCCCATCTGGAGAGCAACCAGGAGGTTTGGCTACCAGCAACTGACTTAAAGAGGTCAGCAGGAGATGTTTGAATCGTTCATCTTACCATCACCATCAGGGTCAACAGCTCGGAAGTGCATTTTATTCTCTTCTACAGCTTCCTGGAAATGTTCATCTGTCTTCTCCATGATCCAGCGCTGCATCTCTTTCGCACTTATTTTTTTATCGTTATTTATATCCACCCTACAGATGAACAGCAAACAAGATTTAGATTTGGGAATCTGAGGCGTAGGAAGCATAGTGGGTTTTTTTAGATTCTAAATTAATTACTTTACTCAGCAATAACAAACATGGGTTGCTACAGAAAAGAGTATCTTTAGAACCCTCGCTGAGAAGTCGTACATTCCTTGAACTACAAGCAAGTTAGCCATTTATTTCGTATTTAAATGGAAGTTACTACAACATCCTGGTTACTACTCGGTGAAAACCACTCAGCAACACTTTACTTTGCTGGTTTCGAGTAAATTTTTTCAAGTGGAGGAAACCACAAATAAATCACTCCTGACTTATCAAATCATTTCCTAGTGGTTCTGATTTGTCAGCTGGTGCAGACTTTCACTACTTTGAAAAATCTCTTCTCTACCATTCTCTCCAATGATTAACTCCCTCTCAATTCATCTTTCCACGTTCTTTTTTTACCTTGATCTTCCGAGATCTCTGAAGTTTACTGACGAGCTGCCTCCCTGCGTCTGCCTAGATCCCATCACAACTGTCAGGGCCATGAAAATATAATGTGAATATCGATGGCACAAGGACTTTGAAACTCTTTAATATTTTGACTGTAGTACTTGTAAGTGAGGGGAAAAACCAAACTGAGTTTCCTCTACTATACCTTGATCTCTGGTAACACTTCACAGCTGATAGCCTGAAATTAAGTATTTATTTAAAAAAAAAAAAAAAAGATATAGCAATATTTAAAATGGAAGAGCCACATCAGCCAACTAACTAAAAGCCAACTAACATCTAGGAGGTAAGACTCTATTTAAAGCCTACCAAAACCCACTCTAGTTCAATCAAAAAACAACAATAACAAAGAAAAACACAACAAAACAAAAAAAACCCCAAGCTCCACTCTGGGTTTTAATCTATTTTTATCACTGCCTTACCAGCACTGAAGCATTATCATTGAAACTCGTTCTTGAATACGTGATTTGCTTTTAAATGTCAGCTAAATGTTAAAAGCTTAAGCCAAACAACAGCCCTGGCACCCACTCATCTGCAACACTTCGCTGTATTAATCAGACGCAGCATGAGGGGGTTTAAATACTATATCACCTCCTTCCACACCTATACGCACCAGGAACTTTTTCAGTATCAGTGGCAGGACCAGTAAAACCATCACGTTCCCCTCGCGATTACTAGGTGGGGTTGATATGGACCAGGTACAATCAAAAAGGAGAGGGAAAACCAAAGCATTTCCCCCTCAACATTTAATATCCTAGTTTCAAGCGATCGAGGTTCCATGTTTCTGCTTTATTTCCAGTAACCCTACGTGACAAAAGCATTGGGATGCCTGGGGCTTTTTAGGTTTTTACTGGAATTTGTAGGTTTTCACTCAGCCTTTAAGAGAAAGCACCCAAATTCCTCAGAATTCTTCCCTACGTTCCTAATCTCTTCCCTACCTTCCTAATCTCTTCCCTACCTTCCTAATCTCTTCCCTACCTTCCTAATCTCATCAACTGCCAAAATGGAATTGGAAAGACCTGAAGACAATCTGGAATCCATAGCAAGGATTCTACTCTAAATGAAAACGAGCACCCTCCTTTGCCTATTTCTTTCAGCTGCCTTTACTCAGGACAGCAGGAAAAAAACTCCACAATCAAATGTTATTATTGATATTTGTTCCCTGATAATGAACAGTTTGCAGAAGAAATTGCCTTGTTAAGCTTTCTCGTTTTACCTCAAGCACAGGCTCAGCCCCACAGCATCAGCAGCATTAAGAGCATCGGTGTAATCGAAGCTGTTCCAATAAAATTAACCCTCCGCTGCCAAAAGCCAACTAAAGCAAATCCTGCCACCTAGTGTCTATAATTACACCCAGATTCTGATTCCCATTTCCAATCAGGTTTCCAAACATCCAACAATTTATTAGCTGACGCAAACCTTGGTCTAGCACAAGTGCTTTATAGAAAGGAAAATGCTTTAACATCGCCAAGTAACGTTAATTTAAACCAAGTAAGGAGCTAGATGAAGTTTTCCCAAAAGGCTGCAAATGAAAAATTTAATCTTTCTATTCTCACGTTTCAGTCTCTTTCTCTGAATTCTGAGGAGCTAAATGTTTCCTTAACGCTACTAATTTCATGCAGAAAGCCCATTTCTGAGTTCCTGGTATGTGCAGTTAGGCATACTTACTTTTAACCTTCACGTATCTCATTTGAAACACTCGAATTTCAGACACCCAGCATCCACTAGAGGGTTTTATCGCCACAAAGCGACTGTTTGTTGACCACATTCTTACCCCATCACCTGCCTGTCCCTTGGTTTTTTTCCCTTTCTGACTTTACTATTGTCTTTTCAATCTTTTTCCTCTGCAGTTATTTGCGCAACAGAGCCAGGGGGAGAAAAGTAATATTAATTTTCAGACCTCAAGAGGCTCGGTAGGTTTTTTCACATCGAAATGTTTTGTTTTGTTGTAAATTTTACCAGAGCACAGCACCAATATGTTTGCTGGGCGTGACTCTAACACAGGTGTTCTCGCTCCCAAGAATGGTTTATACAGGCACGTTAATGCCTTGGTAACACACACAGTGTTTATATGATGCTGCTTTCCCCATCCTTGTTACGGCTTTTAAATATCACCCCCAAAATTGCAAATTTTACCTTGAAGAGGCTGCACTGACTCATAACTTACTTGGAGAAGATGACCATGAGCTTCTTCCTATTTTTTCTGGGTTCCGAATCTTCCTCAAACTCTTCCATCTCTTTTCCTAGAAACACTTCTTGATGGAATTCTTTGTTGAGGTGTCCATCCATCTCCATTTTCACTCCGTTCAAGTGATCCGGGGGCAAGATCTCGTTCTCATCTTTGCTGTCTGCCGGCTTTTCTTTGAGGGCCGAATTATTCGCAGGCCTCGCATAAACATCCATCAGGAGAAACACGAACAGAAGGGACAAGTAGAGGGATCCCAAACTGCAGAGGAAGGCCTGCCTCGACATCATGGTTTCCTTTTTTTTATTCGAAGGATTGGCTGATCAAATTGCTGTGAATGGGTTAAACGAGCTAAAAAGGAAGAAATACAAGCAGATTAAGCTCTAGCAAATTGTGACGCTATTAAAACATCTCCTGAAACACTATTAAAAGAGCTCCTAAAATTCGCTTACGCAAGTATTTGTTGCGAAGGAGTAAGAAAAGCATCTTAAATAATAAATACGTGGCAAGAAATTGAGTTGTGTCAGTTTTCAGCCTGCCAGAGGACTTCGGAAGGGAACACCCTTCTAAAGGGCCTAGCTCTGCTCTGCGAAATGTCTTCAGCTGTCACGGCTTGAGCTGACCTGACAACTGAAACAGAAGCATTTACTGAAAGGTCAAGCAGCTGAGGAAGCTCTTACTGTCCGAGTGCGCAGCCCGAGCCCAGCTCTGGCAACGTCCCCAACGCTACAGAAACAGCCACCCCACAGATCTCGCCCAAACACACACACATCACCTCCTCAGAAAGGCCCAAAGGCGTCAAGCTCTTTCTGGAAAGAGATCACAGAATCGTTTAGGTTGGAAAACACCTTTAAGATCATGGAGTCCAACCATTAACCTGCTCTACCAAGTCCACCACTAGCACCCCATCTACATGGCTTTTAAACACATCCAGAGATGGTGACTCAACCCTCTCCCTGGGCAGCTTGTTCCAACACCTGACAGCCCTCTCAGTGAAAAAATGTTCCTAATGTCCAGCCTAAACCTTCCCTGGTGCAGCTTCAGACCGTTTCCTCTTGTTCTATCACTAGTTACGTGCGAGAAGAGACCAGCGCCGACCTCTCTACAACGTCCTTTCGGGTAGCTGCAGAGTGTGATGATGTCTCCTCCTCAGCCACCTTTGTTTTGTAGACTAAATAGCCCCAGTTCCCTCATAAGATTTGTCCTCCAGACCCTGAGGGATCTTGTTCTCAGATGACTGAGGGAAACAGTATCACAGGATCACCTAGGTTGTAAAAGATCTCTAAAATCATCCAGTTCAGCCTTTAACTCTGATCTTTATCACCCCTAAGACATATCCCTCAGCACCTCATCTCTACGCCCTTCAAACACTTCAAGGGATGGCGACTCACCCCCCTCCCTGGGCAGCCTGTGCCAATGCTGGGCAACTCTTGAAGAGAAAAAAATCTTGCTAGCGTCCCGCCTAAACCTCCCCCGGTGGAGCTTCAGGCCATTCCCTCTCGTCCTATCATTACTGACTTGCGAGAAGAGACCAGCACCGGATTATAGGATTCTATTCTCCACAGAAAGCGGAGCTGGAAACGCACAGGCAGAAAAAGCAGCCCCAGGGGTGGGCCTGGCACGGCTTGGCACAACTCGCCTGCAAATCGCTGCCACAGAAAGAACCCCGAGGAGCACTAAACCCACACACCCTGGAGGAGCAGCGGAGCAGGAGTCACACCCCCAGAGGTACCGGCTGATCCTCCCTCAGAGGGGTGGGAGCTCGGCCGGGCCTGGCCTGGCCTGGCCGGGCCTGGCAGCTCCCCCCTGGGGCAGGGCCACACGAACTCACCCAGAGCACCCGCAGGAGGCGGGAGAAGCCTCGCAGCGCCGTGACAGGCCAGCCCCGGCCTCGTCGCTGCTCTCCCCGGTCCCTGTGGAGGCTCCTCCCGGTAGAACGAACCCCCCGAACCCGCTCCCGGCCCTGGCGGAGGCAGGGAAAGAAGAAGGAGATAGGCGAGGGAGCGCCGCGCCGGAAGTGCGTCATGCCGCCGTGCGTGCATGAAGTCGGAGCGGCGGCCATGTTGGAGTAGGGCAAGGAAGCGGCTCCTCCCGCCATTTGTCCCCTCCCTCAGCGGGTCTGCCGGGACCTGGCTGTGAATACAAAACCCCTGCCCTGGCCAAAACACCCAAACTACAACAGGNTAATGCAGCTGTGCTTGCTAGCTCAAGTTGTACCATCCTAAATCCATCCTCCCTTCCTCCAGATCTCAAGTCGTACCATCCTAAATCATGGTTTAAGGGTGAACTTTGCAGAGTAGGGTTGAGGGTTGGACTCGATGATCCCAGGGGTCTTTTCCACCCTCAAATATTCTCGGATTCTCTCATTCCCTGCCCTGCAAGCGGCGGCCGCGGCCTCGCAACTCGGCTCGCCCGCAACCAAAATGGCGGCGCTTTGGCTTCCCCTGCCCTGTGCCAAGATGGCGGCCGCCAGGCGCCGCCGTGCGCGGTCAGCTGGTGCAGGCCGCGGCCCCTCCTCCTCTCCCATCCCCTCCCTTCCCCGGCAAGCGGAGAGAGAGATTTGGTGGCCGCTGCCTCCACCCAGCCCGCACCGCAGCCCCTGCAGGTAGGCGGACATCGAGCCGCTCCTCCTCTTCCCCGAGGGAGAAGGGGAGCAGGCGGCAAGGAGCCATGGAGCCCCCAGAGCGGGCAGGCCGAGCGCGGTGAGGCTTCCCCCACAGGCAGCTTGGCTCCTTTCGGCAGCCGTAACCCGCCCCTCAGGGGTGGGACTCCTCCAGTTCCCGCCTAAATTATTTTATTTTGTGGGGGGTGGGTGGGTTTTGGTGTTCGCCCCTTCGAGGCCATGAAGCTGCTGCGGCTGCTGTGCCGCCACAAGACGGCCCTGGGGCTGGGCGGCCTGTCTCTGTTCGCTCTGGTGCTGCTTTACCTGGCCAAGTGCACCTCCGAGGGGCTGCGGCCTCTGCCAGCCCCCCGAGGGCTCCCCCATAACCAACCCGTGGCCCTGCAGCCCAGGGGGGCCAGGGGACCCCAGCCCCCCGCAGCCCCGCCGCCTGCCCCCGAGGAAAGCGCTTTCCTGGCCGTGCTGGTCACCAGCGGCCCCAAGTACAGCGAGCGGCGCAGCATCATCCGCAGCACGTGGCTCTCGGGCGCTGGGAGACCCCCTCACGATGATATCTGGAGCCGCTTCGTCATCGGCACGGCGGGGTTGGGCACGGAGGAGCTTCGAAGCCTGGAGCTGGAGCAGAGCCGCCACAGAGACCTCCTCCTGCTGCCCGAGCTGCGGGATTCCTACGAGAACCTGACCGCGAAAGTCTTGGCCACCTACGTCTGGCTGGATCTACACCTGGACTTCCAGTTTGCCCTGAAGGCTGACGACGACACCTTCGTACGCTTGGATGTGCTGGTGGAGGAGCTGAGAGCCAAGGAGCCGCGTCGCCTCTACTGGGGCTTCTTCTCCGGCCGCGGGCGAGTGAAATCCGGCGGCAAGTGGAAAGAGAGCGCCTGGGTGCTCTGTGACTACTACCTCCCGTATGCGCTGGGCGGCGGTTACGTGATTTCTGCGGACCTGGTGCGCTACCTGCGCCTTAGCAGGGACTACCTGAACATGTGGCAGAGCGAAGACGTCTCCCTGGGGGTGTGGCTGGCGCCCATCGATGTGAAGAGGGTGCACGACCCGCGCTTCGACACCGAGTACAAGTCGCGAGGCTGCAACAATAAGTACATAGTAACTCATAAGCAGAGCATCGAGGACATGCTGGAAAAGCACCAGACCCTGGCTAAGGAAGGAAAGCTCTGTAAGGAGGAGGTTAAGCTCAGGCTTTCCTACATGTACGACTGGGGGGTGCCTCCTTCGCAGTGTTGCCAAAGGAAGGATGGCATCCCTTGAACGTCCGGGGAAGGAAAAGGTCAAATATCGATGGACTCTGTGAGCTTGGTTATTGTTACTTGGGGGAAGAATCCCAGTAACTAGGGCTTCAAAATTACTCGGAAGATTTTGCACGATTCATTATGTCCCAATCAATGAAACCCTGAAACTCCCTAAGAGCTGCTGCTGCTGCTGTGGCATGAGGACGGGGAGATGTTTAATTAAAAAAACAACAACAAACAAACAGAAATAGATGGCAAAAAGCATGGAAAGGCTCGTGGCAGGATCCGAGGCGAATGATAGGTTGCAAGATACAGATAGTACAGAAAATGGAGGGGAGATGAATGCAAAGGAAGATTTTTTGACAGATCCTAAGATTTATTTCCTAAAGATCATGACAGGCTTTTGTGCTCGCTGTATGATTGTGAAGCTGTGTATTTCTTGGCAAGGAAAAAGTGCCAGCTTGGCAAGGTTGGAAGATTCTAAAGGGGCCTCAGATCCGCTGCTGTAGCCAGTAGGTGGCTGGTTATTGCCACAAGCAGTGAAGCGAAGGGATCGGTTTTACTTGAGAGGGGAAGGAGAGAGTCTGTTCTTGGGCTCCGATTTACACGAGTGGAATTACTAGACCTTATGTGTAACTTGTCTGTAAGTTTTCTGTTGTTTTCAAGACATCATGTACATAAATTACCTGGCAGCTATGGAGTAAGTCTGTGTTTAGAGAGGTAGTTGAGTTACGGGACTTGGCAGGTAGAGAATATCTTATCTTATTTCGGGGGGCAAATAGCTACGCTCCAAAGCTGGCCTTTCGTTCTTAGGCATAGGTGTTGTTCTTGGCTAATCCTCCAGATGCACTGTGTGCGAAGAAACATTTCCCCTCCTGACAGTGAGTAATCTCGCCGGCTCCTACAAGGTCAGATGTTGTGGGCTTCGGATTTGTATCATTCTGGATTCCTTGTGTAAACTGTAAATTAGCAGGGTTAGATCAGTGGGAGCTCTTCGGAGTTCAAACGAAGTCGGCCTAACGTGGGTACCTCAGCTAAGAAAGCAAACGCTATGTGTACTCAAGAGAAATATGTTCCCCCACCTCCCCAATTCCTCTTTGAGGAGAACCTCGGCTCTCTTTTTCAGGAGATCCTTTGCAATCTAAGGAGGCTTAGCCCGAAGCTGGACTCTCTGAATTCCCTCCTCCTCTCCGACAACACCTTTTAGTGGAAGTAAAGATAATTTTACAGGTGGTCTAAGTTAATTGCTCAAGTGACGTGTCAGTAACTGGGATGGTGTCCCTTAGCCCTGCCTGCACAACAGATAACTCCAGTGCTGACAGAGCTCGTCAGCATCCGGCACGGTATCAATCAGTCAGTGCAGACAGGACGTTCTTGGCTGTAGACCTGATCGCTTATATGATTTCACCATATTATTTATCTTCAAACCTCTAGGTGAGCGTGTAATTCAAACATTTTAGAATGGCAGGTGCTCTGACACGCAGAAATACTGGTTTTTTTCAGTACTAATACAGAGCGACTGACTTCTAGTAATCTTTGCCAGCTACGGATCTTTCAATACAAGCAGGATTTTCGCTTTTATGCCTGCAGGGCATCCTGAATTGCCAGTTTTCGCATTTGTCGCACGCTGCACTTTTCACACCGTCTCATTTCCTCCTTTCCCCGGGTCAGTTGTCTCTTCTCACCTGCAGGAAGGGACAAATCGCAAAGCAAAAAAGGGTGCCAGTGTCTGTATTTTTCCAGTTAGCGATTCATACCAAAGGAATCAAGCGGGGGGGGCGTGTTTTGTTACTCTTCTCCTGTTAAATCATTGAGGATTAAGAGAAGTCTTCTGCAGAGGATGGTGATTTTCTGCTTTGAAAATGTGAACAAGCCTTTCGACTCGCTTCTAAGCAAAGTTAAATCAAGATACTGCAAAGAAACCCTTAAGTTATTTTAGCATGTGTCCATTCTAAGGCATGCTCGTGTCGGTAGCTCTGCTTTTCAGCAAGGTGTACGACTCCAAACCAAGAATTTCACAAGGTTACAGGAAACTTCAATTGGTTTTAGCGTTTTTAAAATAGGTATCTATTTGCCATTTGACTCGTATTGTGTGTGTATATGTGTGTTTCAATGCTTGCAATGTATTTATTTATTACTATTATTATTGAAAAATGTACTATGTATAGGAAAAATAAGATAGTTACATGTCATTTTCAATTTAAGGAGGTACTGTAACATCCAGGAGAACTACGTGCTTGAATTTCCTGGTGTACGAGCCATTATTTAAAATACTGAGATCTGAACTGAAGGTCTAAACTCTGCTGCACGTCTCTCGAGCTAGTAAGAATGTATTATTGATCCATTGCTGTCAATAACTGTATTGTTTCTCCATTCCTGCCAATAACTCTGGGTCCTCACCTTGTTACTGACCTCAGGAACCAGCTGAGAAGCAACAAACCAGCTACAGGTGAAGATTTGGTCCCTCCCCACGTGAGAATTGTTCATCTCCTTCCCCAGGTACAATTACCGTGTGTGGCCCCATTTTTTTTAAAAACACCTTTTCATCCAAGTTAAAATCCTTCGCGTACATATAATGAGCTCGCTTCTCTTTGCATCTTTGCTATGAAGATTTAAAACACGACTTTCCTTCCTTTTTTTTCTTAAATAAATCATTCAAAATAACTCACAGGTGGTTGCTGAAGCCAGACCTTTGAAGAGGGGTGATCTCTGGAACGCTCTGTAGTTCTCTTGTTTGCTTGTCTTGTACAGTTCAGTCACTAGATGTCACTATGGGCCTTTAAGAGACATAATGGGATGTGTTCCTTAGTAAAAAATAACAATAATATTAATAAATACTCAAAGCAGGCAGCTAAGCAGCGTCCAGGCAGTTGTTTATGACTAAAACCTATGTCCTCTAATAAGCATCTGCTGTTTAAGACAAATGAATGATGGAGGAGAAAAGGCAAAGCAAGTTTGCCAGTTCGAAAAGGGAGTTCTAAAGGAATCACTGAGGATGGAGCCAACAGATTGATCCATGTAATTAATGATCTGTCATGCACACGCAGGTTTTGCAAACAAACCTTTGTAGAAGCTCGCAAAGCTCCCCCAAAAACGGAGAAAGCAAATGAACAATGATGAGCCCCATTTGGGTCAGTGTGGTAGTGAAGTTTCGAGACTTTGGGAGCTACAAGAAGGGGGGATTATGGGGAGATAACGGTGCCTGTTATGGATCAAAAAAATAATGCAGCTCTGGTTTGCCGGAATCCTTGGATGACTTTCTCTTGTCTATGTATGTTTGTAGTTAAACTGGCCAAAATTCTTACATCAAAGGACTTTGTTGTTGTTGGGGGGAGGGTTGGCAGGTGGAAGAGAAATAGCTTTCCAGTGAAGTGGACATTTTACACGGAACAAGTCAAAACAAACTCTACACCCCCTCCCACTGTCCCCTTGCCCCCCGCCCCTTTCAATCAAGTTTTTCTGTGGTTTCATCAGCTGAAAATACAATCGATCGGAGTTGTCAACTTTCATTTTCTTAAGGGAAACCCTCCCCCCTCAAAATACTCCAGGAAGAATTCGGCTCCAAAAAATGTCTCTATAGGGCTCCTTCTTGAACTTTTGAGTGAATTAAAGAATACATAAAATGAAATGTGTTAAAATTATCAATGCACTGATTAAATCTAGGAGCTCCTCAGGTGGTTCTTTTCTGGGGCAGGGAACTGATTGCTCATTATTTTTAGAAAATGATTAATTCGTTTGGAATTTGCTGCTGAAACCGAGGGAGAGTTAAAAGAACTTTGTATAAGCAGGGTTAAGGAACGAGTTATCAATAGGTGTATTGAAAAGGAATAAATATTTCTTTTTGAGACAGATTCCAAAGTTCTTATTAATTCTGAACAGCACCCATGTAGTGAAACAACTCCCTTCAGGGAAAAACAGCAGCTCGGAGAGGCAGGTCCTGTCTCTGTAACCAACACATGAACTCCAGAGCACACCAGGCAACGTTTAGCCAGGGTAGGTTCCACACCAGTGGCCCAGCCCTGGGACCCTACTCAGGGTCCTGCTCAGATCTACCAGGGTTTCTGTCCGTACAGGAATACTTACTGGTGCCTCACTGGGCACAGAGTGGCGCAGCTCTGGCCTCCTTCCAGCGCTGTTGTCAAGCTCTTATACCCAGGTCACAAGCATTGCATAAAGTCCAGACTTCAGCCATACTTTCCACATCCTCTTTTCTCTCTCCCTCTCTCTCTTTTATTTTTATTTATTATCGGTTTCAAAGAAAACATGGAAAAACCTGTGGAAAAATCTAGACACTGATTCATGTGTCGATGAAAGCTCGAGAAGCCACAAGCCCGCACACCCACCCCCAGCTGCCCGGCTCTTCAGTGCTCACTCTGGCCCTGGTTGCTGGAGATGACGCCTCTGCCTGGCACAGCCACGTGCTTTAGCAAGTTGGCAAGGAGGCTAAAGGACATCTAGTCATTTATGGCCACAAGCCCCACCTTCCGATGGTCCATGTCATCCCCTGCTCTACTTGACAGCCAAGATCCAAGGAACTCGAGTCCTGTTACAGCATCTGTTTATTTTCCAGGCAGCGGGCTGATGTGCAATATCGAAATCCAAAGCGCTGGAAAAGTGGAGAAGTTCCACAGCAAGAGCCTGTGGTGCAAAGTGCACCACGCAACAGCAACAGAGGGGACTGGGGAATTAATAACGCTGCCTTTTTTTATTTTTTAAATAAAGGACGAGGTAGTTGTTGTTGCCAGCGATCACTTGATTTGGGATCGTGCCAAATGGCTTTGAAGCAGCACAGCGCAAGGCACTGCAAAAAACATTTCTCCAGAACAGATCCGAGCCACGAGAGTTACAAATATTTACTTTTATATGTTTACTTAAGGGAAGGACTCGAGCCAGAGATAGTAGATCTTGATTGCAAACATACCAGCAATTGAGGTGCTAAGAACTGGAGGTTAGGGTCTAATCTTCCTGATCTTGTCTTGTCTAATATATTTGTCTTTCTTCCCATGCCTTGACCTCAATAAAACAAGTGTTGTACGCACTGGAAAACTGCCCCTATAGATGTGCCGTGCTGAGCTCCAGACCTGAACCTATGGCTCTGCTGAGGTGAAGGAGGCCAGGAGCTAACCCAGACCTAGGCTGATTTCCGTATCTTTTGTAGTTCCTTAGATGTTTACACGCTGCACGCTTGCGTGTGCAATGTTCTCAGCTGTCTTTGCCCTAATTTGCAGCCGGTGGCTTCTGTGTCCATGTTACTCTGTGTCCCTTCCTAAAAGCAGATCTTGCTGAGTTTGGTTCCAAAGAACATTAGGGGGATCTTCAGCCACACCAGGATTTTCCTAAATACGAGCTGCTGTGCACAAGAAATTAGAAGAGCTGTAGCTAATCTGGCTTTCCTTACCATTCCTAATCCCCGATTTCACAGGGACTGGTGGCTAATAAGACCTGTAGTGGGGTTTTACCTGTTTCCTCTGACTTACCTTCTAATACGCTGTTCTGCAAAGCTTTTCAAGATGCTGAGTGACTCGGCTGCTGCTTCTTGCCCTGCAGCAGAGAGCAGAGGAGGGCTCCCCATGGCAGTGGAGGCTAGAGAGAGACAGAGAGGAGAGACTCCCTCCAGGAGACGTGGCTGAATGGCACAAGGTGCCTTAGCAAGAGGTGCTGGCAAAAGGGAGAAGAGCTACTGGCGATACACTGAATGGAGAGGACATCTCCGGGTTTAAGGAGTCAGGTGAGCCAGCTCCCTCACCAGGTGCTGGAGGACGCAGTAACTCCTGGAACCTTCTCTCTCCTGGAAATGCAAAGTAGCATCCACCCTGGAGTGCTGGAGCAGGAAGATCTTGGTGCTGAGCACTGCAACGCCCTGATTCTTAAGGTGCTGTGTATCCATTATTCTGACAGAACCCAGTGAAAATAGTCCTTTAAATGAAACAAATAACTACTGCGTGCCTCAGTTTCTCCCTCAGTAAACTGATAATAACTTCACCTCTGCTCGGGGCATTGTGAAGCAAATCCTGGCATGGCTGGACTTAGGGAAGCGCCTGATTATCTTACACTTTGTAAAAGTCCAAGCTGGCTCCTGAAAAAGCTTCATCAAAGCAAAACCCAGAGCTGGAAGGTTTATGAGGACAGGGAGAGGGGTAAGAAAACAATAAGCAAGATCTAATTTCTTAGAAGTAACAGATAGTCCCGGGAGGATATAATTGAAGTCTCTAATAGCTGCAGATAAGATCAGACTGAGTTACTATTTTCAGCCAGTCTCAGACATCAGGGCTGGAGTCGCCGAAATAAATTCTAAAACCTGAGACAAATGAAATGCAGCGAGCAGGACACTGCAGGGTCCCAAAGAGCAAGAGACAGCAAGAAATACATAAATATTGCAACTGGGTGGGATCTGGGATGTCCTGTCCCAGTTGTCCTAAGTGCTGGGGTCAACTAAAGAAGAGAAAGATGCCGATTTGGGGAAGGACTGAGATGAAAAGGAGGAACTTGAAGGGATAAAATGACCTTGATTTGTGATCAGAGGAACTTTATCCTCATTACAGCACACCAGCCACAGCTCTCCGTTTTTGGAAAAGCTCAGGGCACAACCACAAGAGCCCCAGAGCCGTGTTTAGCCCAGGGACTTGCTCTAGGGTGGTGAGTAGGAGCCTGTGGCTGTGAGCATTGCCTATGGTGAGGTCAGCGTCTCCCAGCTGGGGACCTGATCACCAGGCAGTTGTTGCAGGTGAGCTATGCAGGTAACTTCAAAGATCACCAGGGTGGAGACTAGTGAGCCTAAAGTTTGCATGATCACAGCTGAGAGGTGGTGGGGCTGGGGGAGGACTTTCTTTAGCTAGGATGGGGTACATGGGGTACTTACTCTGGGAGAAGGAAGACTGTGGACTAAAGGCACTGTGGTCTCAGAAACCCACCTCCTACGTTATGAGCTGTGCGATTCCTGGGTGCTACACAGCACTCAGCCGCCTGTGGCTGGGCAAATGGGAGCCCTGGTTTGAGAATTCCTTCCTTTACTTTTGTTTGGTGTGTTGATCATCCAGTGTAGTTGTCTTAACTTGCCCATAGACCTAGAAATCCTTGTCTGAAGACCCAAGAACACACTCCCAACTCTACCACGGAAGTGAGCTATGCTTTCAGCTGCCTCTTTCCAGACACGAGCTACTGAGAAGCAATGTGGGGAAGGGCCCAGGGAGCTGGGGATGTTTAGCCTGGAGAATAGAACTTGCAAGGGGGCTAACAGCAAGCTTATAATACCTGTGAGAAGTTAGCAAGAAGACAGATCCAGGCAGGAGGACATGAGACAATGGGCACATTGAAATAAGAGAGGTTCAAACTGGACTGAAAGACTTTTTTTTCATCAAGCAAACAATCAATTATTGGAACAGTTTACCCAGAGAGGTTGTATAGTCTGCAGCCATAGAGGTTTTCACAACCCAACTAGATAAAGCCCTGAATAACCCGGTCTGCCCCCAAAGTTGACCCTACTTTGAGCAGTAGGTTGGACTAGAGACCTCCAGAGGTCTCTTCCAATGTTAATTATCCTGGGACTGACAGCAAGTCTGCCTCCACTCATCCTTGGCATGCGTAGACATCAACCTTAGCCAGGGCACATGACAAATGAGAGATTACATCACCAGGCAGGGGAATGCTTGGGAAACATCCCATCACTTGCCTTACATCAGTTCCACATCGGCTCGTGCAGAGAGCACCCCACCCAATCCATGTGGATCCGTTCACTCCCTACCTCTGACAGCTTGTTTATTCAAAAGCATTCGGCTCTCAATGCCTTCCAGATGAAATGAGAGATCAAAGGCCCTAATTCCCTTTCCTCCCACTGCATTCCCCTTCCACATTCAGGCCAGGCTTCGTATTGACCAGGGATTTCTTCAGCGCATGGGAAGTACCGTTCTGAAGAACATCTCACAAAAAAACAGGCAGAAGCCAGCAGCAGGTTGGAAGTGGCTGCAGATTCCTTGACTGGGGAATCGTAAGAGGCTGAGTTAGCAGCAATTGGGAGTAGGATTATCCAAGTCAAGAAAAAATAGAGGTTCGGAGGTATTACTGAGCAAGTGCAAAGCTGGTTGGAAGATCTTGTCCTTGCAGACAGGATTAGAAGTGCTAGACCAGGTCTAGGAACAGTAGGAGATGAAGGGAGCTACTTCCATTGTCAGCATGATGCTGAACTCGAGCTGATCTGCTCAGACTCCCACCCTCAAAAGTTAACAGATTGTAGAGTAGGAGATGAACAACCCACGAGGAACCTGCTGGCATTGCCGGTCAGGAACAAAACCAAAATCCTGAGCCATGTTTTCACTGTCCTACCCTGGCCCCAGGCTGCTGAGGCACCTCTCAAAGCACTGAGGTCATGAAGTATCTCCACGTCCCTATTCCTTGGATCATTCAGAATGTGTTCTCTCTTCTCCAGGCTGAAAACAACCTGTGATTCAGTGGGTCCTTGCTGAGCAGACACGCAACCTCTTCCATGTAATCAGATTGTTTATTTCGCCGCTTCCCCTTTCATGTCGGGCCTGTGGCTTTTCCATCACTTTGCAGGCATCAAACGCTAAGTTCACTTGGCTTTTGCCAGTGAAATGGGCTGGAACAGCGAGTCATAAACAACTGGAGCAGTAACAACGCTCGTGTTTATTCGAAGGGCAGTTATGATTTTTTTTTGGTTTTACTATCATTTTTTTAACTCTTGAAATCTGGCAGCTTTCTGCAGCTGGGGTGTTTCCCTCTGGCTTTACAAAGCAAGAAACTCAAAGTAGAGAAAGCCAAACCAACCAACCAAGCAAAAAGATAGATAGAAATTGGGATAAAATGATCATTGAGTAATCATTGATCATTGGGATCAATCCTGCAGATGTCAATACTGGATTTCTCTGCAGGGTTTGCTTAATATCGAGTGCACACATCTGCGTTCAGAGGATTGTGCCCTTGTTTGCAAAGAACAACAGGGAGCCAGGTTAGAGGGGAGGAAATGCAAAGAATTCTTTTTTCCCCCCCATTTTTTTCTGGGCACATCTAGACCAAACCAGTGAAATGAGCTTGGGCAAGCAGCATTTTCACAAAGCTGCATCACATAAGTCACAAACTGAAGAAGGCAGCAAAGGTTTGGCAGGGACTAAAGCCCTCAAGAGCACAGCCAGAAATTTGGACCTGGAAGCGGCTGGAAAATGCAGCTGGAAAATCCACCTGGATTTACAGTCTGAACTGGAGAAACTTTTCACATTATTCTGCATTGCCCTTGAACATTTCCTGACTACCCAGACTATTTGTCAGAACTTTCTTCTTCCCATTTCCACAAAGCAGGTGGAAATGCAAAAGAAACGCCCGTGTCTGGAGGCTTGTGCAGATGCTGAAGCAACACAGACTTCTACTGAGCAGATGGATTCTCTTTCCAGCCTGTTGCCTTCGCATTTCTCAGCTCTGCTGTTTGCAAGCAAGAGTCCAACAAGTGCCATTCACTACAACGCCTGTTCCTACACAGGTGCCTCTCCCAGAGGTTGAATTTGCTGTGGAGTCTATTTTACCTTGGCTGCCTAAGAAAGCTAATGCGTCACCTCTGCCCAGCCCCAAATCATCCATTTGTTGAACACTGCAGCATCCTCCCGATGAACTCCTCCTCTTTCAGATTCACACAGAACATTTTCTTGTCCTTGGGGAATGTTGGAAAGAAAACAGTGTTGTCGATAACTGTGAATTGCACTAATTGGGATATTTAATACTCGGTTGCAATCACGCTGGTGCTGAAACCATCATACCCTGGCTATAAAAGACCCCAGTGTCAGAAATACAGTAGAGTTTTTCATGCCAACTGCTGCTCTGGGTTATGGCTCCAGTCTGGCTGCATTGCTCGGTGAAATATGTTATTAGAAAATTAAACCAACAAAGACAACGTTACAGCAATGCTCAGTCTGAGCCCAACCCACAGAGAGCTGGGACACAACACAGAGCAGGGAATTGCATCCTAGGTCAGCCTGGATGGGACGTACCAGGCTTAATCCTGCAACTGGCTGAGCGCTCTCTCCAAGCCTAAAGGCTTCAGGGAATATGATGGTTCTTAGCACCTCGCTGTGCTGGACTGAGCTCCCCCAGGCACCCTGACCGCCCCGCATCACAATGCCAGCCACAATAGCTTGGCCTGGCACTTGCTGACCACTGCTGGTAAACTGACCCATCACTGGTTTTCTCAGGGGATTGAGAGGCTTGTGTCCTGCAACAAGGGAGCAGATGCCATGTGATTCCTCTTCTCTGTCCCTTTCCCCAGCCACCACACCCTGTTACAAAGCTCTTCCTACATGCCCCGTTCTCCACGTAGGGCTGGAAGGGGCCCCTTGGAGGAACGCTGACATAACACACCACTCACAGCCCATTCCAAACAGGGTGACTTTGCCAAGGCCACCAGCAAGTGAAAAAACATTTGCTCTTTGCAGGCTAGCCTGTACCCACTCACTCCTTTCCCAGTGGCTGCCCAGTGCTGGCCCAACATGGATCCAAACTCACAACTTACTGGTAGAAGAGGCTTCATGGTCCATTAGATTGTGTTATTTAAACAAACACTGTGCTCGCTCCACTCACTGACAAATGCAGAGCCAAAGCCTGCTGGAGGTGTGTGGGATTTCATAGTCAGGAGTAAGAAAAGAGAAGCTTTGTCACTCTATATGCTGGACAAAAAATGATTTTGCAAGCAGGCGCATGCTTAGTCCAAGGGATTCTCTTTGATAAGCAATAATTTGTTAACAAAGGGAATTTGGGTGCTGAGGGAATAGAGCAGTACTTGATTTACTATTCCCTCTGCCAAGAAGCAGAAGTGATTGATCCGCTTTGCGGTCTGACTGATTTTTGAGAAACTCCACTATATTAAATGAAACCAATCGATTATTTGCTTTCCCCCTCCGGTGTACTTCTCCTTGCTCACTTGCAAGAGCTGTAACACAACAGAGAGCATGGAAGAGGTATCATCTTGCAGTCATCAAACCTACTTCGCTTTTTCCCTCTCAAACTCTACAGTGCCACTCAGCCAAACCTTCTGCAGAAGCTGATGCAGAAGCCAAACCAGAGAACCTTCCAGCAGTAATCCAACTGCCTTCCAGTGGTGTTTATGGGGGAGACAACACCAGGCAGTGTCCTCTGTCTGGTACGGCACCGCTGGCGGGCGCCGTGGTAATGCTCTGATTTATACATTCATTTCCTACTCTCATCTGTGGTTTTGAGTCCCCAGCTCCAGCAGCAGCAGCAGCAGCAGCAGCGTGCTCTGCCCAGGGACACGGGCTCATGAGGAAGGATGGAATAAGCCTGATGCGTGGAAGCTGCTTTTTAAGAGCCCACAAACCACACACACACACCCTGAAATCACAACAAAACACACGAGTCTAGAACAACCACTTTTTCTGTCTTGTTTCTGCACAGTTGCAAGAGTTATAGTCAAAAAGGGGACAAGATAAACTCCTGCCCAACCACAGCAGAGCAGTGGAAGCCCATGGCTGTTGATGAAGAGTTGCCAAAAGTTAAACCATGAAGTCTTAAGCTACATCAGGGAAGGTTTAAACTGGATGTTAGGAAGAACTTTTTTCCAGAGAGAGTGATTTCCCATTGGAATAGGCTGCCCAGGGAGGTGGTGGAGTCACCATCCTTGGAGGTGTTCAAGAAGAGGTTGGATGATGTACTCAGGGACAAGATTTAGATGATTAGATGATGAGATGATATTGGGTAATAGGTTGGTTAGAGGTTAGGTAATAGGCTACAGGTTGGACTTGACGATCTCTACGGTCTTTTCCAACCTTGTGAATTCTATGATTCTATGATAAAACTTTCGGCTCCTTTTCGTTAGAACTCATCTCTGCAGTGAGCGCAGAAATCAACTCTTCTCATTTCGAAAGAGAAGAGGAAAAGGGATGTAAGGGACAGGAATTTGAGCACTGAACAAGAAGTCTGAATAGCCAGGCCAGGCTGAGAAAGAGGACGCAGTAGGATCTTGCAGGAGGCTCCCCTGTGCAGCCAGTAGTGCACACTTCTCACGTAGGAGGGCACTAGTGTGTTTTTAATTGGGAACAGGTTTGCTCTGGGTCCCAGTTCATAAGCAGATGCGAGGGAATAAAACATACAGAGGTTTCAGTCTGGCCACAATGCGAAAATTCTGTTTGCAAAGACATCCCTTAATGAGTCCCCACTAGGCATGGCAGAAAGGCTTTTGCAAAAGGAAGGATTGCGATTAAACACCAAGGAGGAGCTAAATCAGATTCTGATTTCAGTCTCTGCCATGTATACCAGGAGTTCAGGCTGGCAAAGTCAGTGGTGTTGTATCAGAACTTACACTGAGGTTGTTGAGAACTGAGTGTAGGTCACCAGACTAAGCAGAAATTGGACAAAGCAGGATGATCTCCCCAGGTTTCCAATGCTAAGATGCAGGACTAGTCCCAGAAATGGCCATGAAGAAGTTAACTGAGCACAGACGGAGGCCAGTGCTTGTATCCCTCCACGTATCCTTGCTGAGACAATCCGGATTACTGTTCCTGTGTAAATAAAGCATAGCGATAGTGGGTGGTCAGCTCCCGCCCAATCTGCTCGAAAACATCAATTTTCTGGGGCTGGAAAAGCTCCAGCCACGATGGTCTGATGTGAGGAGTGCTCCACGTGCAGCCAATGCTGAGCTGCCCACCCCACGGTCCCGCTTCCAGCAGGCACCAAGGGTTTCTCTTTGCATTTCTTGTCACCTGCTTCCGAAAGGCCTGATCGAATGGAATTAATAATTAATGACACTGACCATTCCTTAATTGATCCGAAACCCATTAATGGAAGGTGACACCTGATGAACGCAGCTTAGGATTGGGTCTTGGAGAGCTGACAGGGAAGGAAGGGCTGTATTGAAGCTAGACTATAAATAGCTACATTTCATCTCACAATTTTAACAGAATTCCTTTAACTAGTTCACTCTTTCAGCATTGTCTGGTATTCCTGCGGCCACTCTTGTGTCAGGTGCTGAACAGATGCAGAGGGAAAAATCGTTCTCTTCCCATCATTAATCTGCAAACTAAGGTAAGATAAAAGTGACACACAGACATAAAACTACCTGCACACCTTCTCTTCGTGCTACGCTGCTATTCTGAGTGCAAAGGTGGTGACAGAGACGTTGCAGAGAGTAACTGAGGACCCGCAGGATTGCGTCCTGTTTCCCTTAGGTTGGTTTCCATCCCTCATCTACTAAGCCTGTTCTCTTTGGATGACACCACAGCCATTCGCAGGACCCTGTAGCACACGCTAAGGAGCGAAATACTTTAAAATGTTGCTTTAGTAGCAGAAGAACAGATCTCCTGGGTTAGCCTGGCTTTCCTGGACAGTATACCGAGCTGTTTTCTGCCATCTGGTGTCCAGAGACTAAAGGCAGATGTTACCACTAATCAGAGTCTTCCAGATGGTCACCAGCCTCAGGATGTTTGTCTTACACGATTCTGTAGCCAAGAACCAACGAGCTCTCCTCATAGCCAAGATTCAACAATATTACCAAGGGAAATACCATCTGTGTGCTATCATAGGGATTGAGTTCGACCTAGCTCATCTGGAAAGAGCACTGTTTGGCATTTGGGAAGCTTCTTATCCTATCGGAGATCTCAAAAGTGCTTTGATAACATTAATCAAGCCTCATTAAGCCTCGCATGCACATCTGTAAGGCAAGCAAGGATTTCTTCTGCCTCAGGTACTGAAGAAAACACTGAGACATTAGAAAGCAAAGCAACTTGCCCTTGGCAGGGTTGTTGAGCCTTACGGTATTAGCTTGAGTGTTGTGATATATTATTAATGCAATATCATTCTTCTGGGGTCTCAAGTCTTAATTTCTGAAGGGTTATAGTAGGCGATGACTCAAGTCCATTGTGAGGCCAGGAAAACAAATGCGGAACCTAGGCTTTGATTTTTTTTTTTCTATGTAATGTAAATTCGTTCTAATCTCATTACAAACACTCGAAATAACCATTCTGATGGGGACCAAGCTGCACTCTCTCTGGCATCCTCAAATCACCACTGTCTGCTCACTCTGTGGGTCTGACCCACCTGCTAGCCAAGGAATACCTGCTTTCAAATAAAAAAGAGATGCAAAGTGAAAGTCTGACCCAAATTCCTGAGGGATTGTCCCCAAAAAATCACTAATGTATGGTCACATCACAGTTTCTTTTAGACACAGTGAAGCTCCAGTTTGGCTAATAAGCTTGTACCTATCAGGAGATGCAGGCACCATGCTCATGGGAGATACTTTGCTGCCTCTTTTAAAGAGTTTGAATCAACTTTATCCATCTCTGTTACTTTCATTATAACTCAGATGATCTAAAAATTGCCTGGGCCTCCAGTGTTTACTTTCGAAACAATAGAAAATGACTGGCTCTCAGTCACATGTATCCCAAGACCTTTTTTTTCTTTTTTCTTTTTTTTCTGAAGCGTAATTAGAGTTCCTTCCATGGCTAATTAAATTCTCCAGTGAATGAAAACAAATTTCCTGGAATGAATATCATCTTGATTCACTTTGGGCAAAGCCAGGCTTACGTGCTTCTCCCACTCTGTTCTCTGAGGGTGTTGGCTACGTTTCTGAAATCTTCTTGTCAGCACATGACAATGCAGGGAAATAGTCTAGGACTGGGGTCTGCACGAGAAATTGTGTCTATCTTATGCCTCGTCTCTGCTTTAGGTGATTTTAGAGACTTCTATTGTCTCCATTAATCCTTTCCCCCAGCAGAACAGTCATAGGCTATTGAACGTCTCATTATACCATACTGTTCTATACCTCTGACTCTACCTCTTAGTCTTTGCTGGACCTTTTCTGCTTCCACAACATGTTTTTAAGCATGAGATGCTGGTTGAGTACCACAGTGATGTGAGTACACTAGGATAGATATGGTAAAAATACGAAGCCTTTCCTTATTTCCAGAACTCAGGATGCCAGCTCACTTCATGGCTTTCCCCCTTCCTCAGGCATTTCTACAAACTTCTGTCTCCCCGTTCAGAAGGAGTCTACAATAATAAGTACTGAGTGAAATAAGAAGCCAGAAATATTGTTCTGACAGCACTGGCTTCCCAATACCTTGCTGTTCTGCCGTATTTCCCTTCCAAGAAAGGTGCCTAAGTACCTATCAGAAGTGCTCACGTGGTTTATGAGTGCAGAGCAGTTGATTTTTACTGCTGGTATAGCCTCAAGTATGAGAAAATTTCCTAGAACTTAGACATCAGTCACAAGTAAGTTAATGAATTATCTTTAGTACTCCTTGTCCCCCTAGTAACCACTCAGGAAAATGGCACTGGTTTACCTTTAAACATGGTTTAATTTCCCACTGATGGAGGCACACAGCCTTTTGCACGATCACATACGTTTGGTTTTGAGAGCAATATGCTCCTAACCTGCTGAAAGCCACCAAGTTTACAAGCCACTTTAGATGGAAGTCAGGAAGATTCCTCCCAGGAGATGCAAAGTTCCGTACCTGGCAAAATCAGCCCTTTGCCTGTGCTTGCTCTCCGGCTGTCATCTCCCCTGTGAGTCTGTATTTTGTGCTGTGTGTTCCCTGGGGCAAGGCAGGTCTATACTCTGCATTGGGCAGTCAAGAGAGGTTAAAATCAGCCTAAAGAAGGCAATAAATCATTATCATGGCTAGCCTGTGAGCAGATAGCTTTGGATACCATCCATTTCCAAGGCAAATTCCTTCCCTAACTGACGTTTGCTTTCCTGTTTATTCCTTCAAAAGCCTCCATAAATGGTGCTCAGTTCTCCATCATCTTTTGACACAGAACTCTGTGTCCAACTGGCCTCCCATCATCTCTCGACGGTAAACACCATCACAGTCCCTCATGTGCTGGAGAAATTCATCCTCCAGACAAATGTGCGGTTTATGACTTTTATCACCCAATTTCTATCATCCCGTCAGGAAAGAAATTTGGACCATGCGCTCAACATCAAGGCAGACACAGGGTGTCACTTCACGGATGAACAGAAGCAAGCTTTCCTAAGATGTGCCCTCAGAGGCCACACTCTGTCTGCTTCGAAGATAAACCTCTTTCCTAGGCCTTGTGCACACCACTAGTTTCTTGAGAATTCTAAGCACCCTGCACAAGTTTTTGGTTTAAGTTTTAGCACTAAACCCCTTGCCTTTGCCTGTTCTTGGAAACACTGAACTCGCAAACTGAGCTCTGGTTATTCCCAGCTCTTCGTTAAAATGGCGTAAAACAAGTAGGCTGTTTTCACCCGCATGTCAGGCCAGCGCCGCGACCCTTGCACAGCCCATCTCAAGCCATAGATACTGCCTCCTTCATACTATTTTTAAGCTTANCTGTGTTAGAAATGGAATGGACATGATCTCATTTGGTAGGAACCGCAGGGCCTGAATTACTGTTGTTTGCTTAGTAACGTGTGAGTTGTTATGTGTGAAATCGCGAGTCTACGGTGTCAATTAGCTTCATTATGCTGTTGAAACACTGGCGAATTTGACAGAAAAAGGCTGATTTCATACGTGGCCTTGTGTTGCCAAGAAGTTAGCCTGTGTGACTGCTCAAATGCAGGGCTAAGGATGACAAGGCTCAATGGGCAGCCAGCATTTGAGCCACTCAATAGCTCAGCTCGAGCACAAAGAACATGTGCAAGGTGAGGCAGGGATTGCACCCATGATAAGAGAGAAGGGAAAGCCCTTTCCCCCTGCTGTCTGCCTTCCCTTTCACCAGCTTTGGCAGCCTCTGTGGTGTCAGCTCCAACTGAGGCCCCCAGTGAAATAGAAAGAAAATACCGCTTAAGCAATTTTCCAAACTGCAACCTACAAATAAACACATTAACCATCTTCTCCTCAGCAACCACAGAACATCCTCCCAAAAGCAACACAGCAAGTCACTTATTGGAGACTTAATGAGCTGTGGAAAAATAATACTATTCCTTCTCAGCTACTTATTCTCTGTCCTTGCTGAAGTCATAACTCAGGCCACCACAGAACCACACAGGCAGTATGCAAACTCATGGGCAAAGGCACAAGCTCCCTTCAGCACACAGGCTCCCAAACAGTATTTGTTGGCTTGTAGCTTTGGCTCTGACCTGGTTTGACTCCAACCTCGGCTGCATTAGCCCTAAATCCAAATTGGGTTGAGCTCAGGAAAGCTGGAAGTTACTACCAGAAGAATAGTGCGAAGAGTTTTCCCTTCTAGCAGCTGACTATCAATACACTTCATCTTTACTTTGTAAGAACTTATATGGGATCTTTTCCCCCAGGATCTCAAAGCACATCATGAAGGGAGGATTATTCGTACCTCGCAATTCAGGAAACCAAGGAAATTATGTGATTGGCCCAGTTGAGACAGTGGAAGGATAGAAGCAGCCATGCCTGATATCCTCCTAGATTGGAATGCTAAGCCCTCAAGCACAGTGCCTCCTCCAGCAAGCTTTCCCCAAGGTGGGAGGATGATTTCATTGCGTGTTTTATGATTCAGAGAGATATTCAACATTTTCTGCCTCTTATGCAAACCAGACCTGGAACTGGAGGGAGGAGTTATCTGCTATTCCATGGGAGATTCACATACTTCACACAGTTCAGATGATGGACTAACTGAAGCTGGTTGCGTTCACGTCTCAAAACATTGACACAACTTGCTCCCTAACCTGCTTGTTTCAAAGAGCGGTAACAATCTGACACGAACATCAACTATTTACTTTCTGCAGAAGGTCTGCCAAAGAAAACTTGCACGAAACCACAAGTTTATTCAAAATTTGGTCATACTC
>WEIS01006764.1:0-15407 GCA_013389965.1 Todus mexicanus | reverse complement strand
ATTCAGGTGAAAGACAATCTGATCTCTAGCCTAGAGGGGTGTCCTGTGATCTAGAAAGTGAAGAAATAGTTGTCTAAGGTCACCCTTGCTAAAATAAGCTTTCCTGCTGAGTCACAAAAATTATGTGTGATGCTGTTTATTCTAACTTCCCCAGATGGTCAAAATCCTGCTGATATTTACATCTTATATTGGTTCCTGATATGCAGACCCTTCTCTCCAGACGTTTCTCTTGAGTGTTCTTTGTGAGTTACATTGCTCACAGCAAGCAAACCTGAATCCTTTCTTTGGCTCTTACTACTTATGCCTGCAAAGCAATGGTGATTTTTTTTGATCATTGTTGAAGATGTAGAGACAGTCTGAAAATTGGTTTACAAGCTCCTTCCAGGCCCAACCCTGGTGACCCTGGAGTCTTGTGATTGCCATGTACCTCACAACTGGAGAAGGAGTCATCTTTTCATGACCAGAGTTAAGACTGCAAGCTCAAAAATAATTCCTTCAAGGAGGCCATGTTATGACATACAGAACATAGAGAGCTTTGTTCTGAGCCCTTCAGTCAGCTTACATTCAAATATCATTAAAATCAGTGTAGTGACTCCTGTGAAAGGAAGTGGTAGACAACATCTTGTTACATTAAACTTCATTGCTATCCCTAGGATCTTTTCAACAATCTCAGCAGAACTGCCAGAAATACAGAAAGGCAGGGCTGACTGTCAGTTTCTCTCCTCAAGGTGATCTGTGTCCATGGATGTCAAGGAAAATTGACAACGGTGTCTGAACAGTTATTATCTGGAATAATCTTTTTCTGTAATGTGCAGGCTCTAATCTCTTAAGCAGTTTTCATTAGTAGTTTGTCTACTACAGTAATTAGAAAAGTACAGTTTTATACAGTATAACAGCCCATCCACAGCCCATGGTCTGGATCTGATGACTTATTCTCTTCTGAGTTCAGTGGAGTCTTGTTTCACACTAAAGTGATTGTGAGCAGGCTTAGGACAAGGAAACTGAAAGGCAGCTTGCAAAAGATTTGCCTGGCACAGGAGAATTTGCTGGCTAGACCAGAGCTCCCAGAGTCTGGATTTTGAAGCTGGGCGTAGGCCAATGTAAGTGGATGGTGCTCCCTGTTAGCAAAGAAGTATAAGGTCACCCAAACTGTTCATGCTCTTGAGTTGAGAATCTGTTACAGTCATGGTCTAGGCAAAGTTGGCCTGTTCTCAAGTCTGGCATGGAATCAGCAAGACTCTATTGTGTGCACCCTTTGTACATACATGGGCCTCTTCTTTGGGGATATCACAAAGCACTTCATAAGCTCACGTATTCGCTTAGTAGAAGTAGAAAGTGATCCCTGAAAATTAAAAAGCTCAGCGGCAGAGATCTTAACTAACACTCTTGTCAGCTGCTTTGTCATTTTTCCTAATAGATGTTTGCAAAACCCCCAACATTTAAGTAAAATTTGCAGATTGCTCATTTTGAAGAGTAAACATCTAAACTAGCACATGTACTGTTCTGCCTACTACTGACCGACTTTTGGATGTGTTTGTTCCTAGGAACACCTGTCTGGTTCTTCGTCAAAATTGCTCCGATTCGAAATGAGCAGGATAAAGTGGTTTTATTTCTTTGCACTTTCAATGACATCACGGCTTTCAAGCAGCCCATTGAGGATGATTCATGTAAAGGTTTGTCTTTTTCACAATTATATATTTATGCTGCTTCTATTTGTTTGCCCTGGTCTTGAAAGAGCTGAAGTCCTTTAAATACCAAAGCCAAAGAGTTCGATCTTAAAATAACTTGTAGCTATGCCACTAGGGACTGCATTTGTGTGCGGAATGGTTGCTGGTTTCTTAAGTGAATTGGCTCTGGCTTGCACTGGAAAGGGTCATTGCTAATGAAACCTCCGAGTGCTTCAGGAGGCAGAGTTTACTTAGCAAATAGGTGCTGTGCTTCCTTCTAAATTCATGAATAATCCACACTCCAGCATAGACTTCAAGGAGTTGTGATGTTGCTAAACAGTCTCTCTCTGATCGAGAGAGGTGATTCTGCCACTCTGCTCTGCTCTGGTGAGACATCACTGGGAATACTGCACCCAACTCTGGAGCCCTCAGCACAGAAAGGACATGGGCCTGATGCAGCAGGTCCAGAGGAGAGCCATGAAAACGATCAGGGAGCTGAAATACCTTTCCTATGAAGACAGACTGAGGGAGCTGGGCTTGTTCAGCCTGGAGAAAAGAAGGCTTTGGGGAGACCTAATAGTGACCTTCTGAAGGGAGCTTGTAAGAAGGCTGGAGAGGGCCTGTCTACAAAGGCCTGTAGTGAAAGAATGAGGTCAATGGTTTAAATTAGAAAAGGGTAAATGTAGATTGGATGGTAGGAAAAAGTTCCTTACCATGAGGGTAGTGGAACACTGGAACAGGTTGCCCAGGGAGGTAGTTGAGGCCCCATCCCTGGAGACGTTCAAGGTGAGGCTTGACAAGGCTCTGAGCACCCTGCTCTAGTTGGAGATGTCCCTGCTCCCTGCAGGGGGGTTGAACTAGATGACCTCCAGAGGTCCCTTCCAACCCATATAATTCTATGATTCTATGTCAGAGGAAACTGAAAGGGTCCTGGGTCCTGTACAAATTGTGCATGACACTATATGCAAAAAAGAAGGATTTAACCCTGAGTCTAGTAAAGGTCTGAATAATTTAATTCTGCCTGGCTTGATCTTATTTATCATTCTGAGATTCTTTATATTAAAGTTCTGAACTACTTTCCTTTAATATGTGTGAAAAGATTTCCATGATCTTAAATTGAATCAAGTTTAAGTTGTCCTGATGAGTGAAGTAGCGTTGCTGTGTTCTGCTGTTAACCCTTTGCTCAGTTGCATCCTGGAAACCTGGAAGCAAACTCAGCTGTGACAGCAGCGTGAATTTGTACTCAGGTTCAGATTCTGTTAGAAATCGACCTTTTGTATCTGTGTAGAGCATTACAGACGCTTGCATCCTCTGAGGTAAAAAAGACGAATTTTCTCATGTTGTTTGCATTTTTGTAGTATTTAATAATATTTGTAGTATTAAATTAAACAGGAAACTTACTGTGAAGGTGAACTGATTTACGTTTATGCTCAAAATGTTATTCTTTAAAAGCATACTTTCTCAAAGTGGAAACACCTGTTACCATGAGAAAGGAAGTACAACCTTGACAAACATACCCTCTCCCAGGCTGTGTGGGTTATATTTTTCTTTTTAATGCATTTTGTTTGGTTCTTCATAGCTTTAATAAAACTCAAATATGTATCTTGTCAGAAACTTGAGTTTACAGTATTTTTTTTCGCTGCCTAGTGGTCTTCACTGTGTCCTGGTGAGGACTGACAGCAATGATAAATCAGCATGATGCAGGAAAGCTGGCTCTCATTTATTTGCTGGGAGTGAAGGCCCTTGCTTCATGTAGTCAGCTGATAAGCAGGGCTTTCAGCCAGGGGTGGTAGCTGTGTCTTTTCTCTTTGCTTTCACAGTAGATCCTTAATGTGATCGTGATAGACGCTCCTGTGAACAGAGTTCATCCTTTGATTTCAACATGAGGAAACACAAACATTTCTTTTGTTTTCAAGAGAAGTATTTTGAAGGAAGGGAAGGCTAATTTTTTTATACTTTTTAATTTTTTAAATCTCCTTTGGCACTTGAATTCATGCTGTTCTTACAGTGATCATGACAGTTCTTAGCAGTTCCATATCAAGCACTAAACCTACATGTAAGTACACCAACTTGCAGAGGAGTTAAGATGATAAGCAAAATTTCTTCATCTAGTCCATGGAAAATGGCTAAGTGACTAACAAGTTACAGGCAAAAAAACTGGACATACCATTTAGAGGCCACTGTTTCACAGTTCTGTACTGCTTTCCTGAGTAATACAACTTTATATACAGAAGGGTTCATGCACTAAATGAGTCTTCCAAATATTGTTTATGCATCTAAAATTAATGAAGTAGCATCAGTTTCATGCTGCTAAAGAGTTCTCTGTTACTGTATACACAAATCAAACGTGATATAGTTGAAACAGCACATTCTGTTCTAAACCTTAATTTATCCCCTACACCCTTCTTCTATACATTACTTGCTACAGGCTAGCTTTGGAGTTTTGTTGCATGCATCTCAGGAGGTGATATTATATCAATCACTTGATGGCTAGATGAGCAATTTCTTCAAAAAAAGGAGCTGACTTGTCAAACAATTAAAGAATTTTAGATGCATGACCATGTCTTTAATGTTAGATCATGTTGTGCAATTGTATACTGTGAGGGGGGAAAAAAAGGTGTATCAGATAATTGTCTGTAGTGGGTTTGAAGATTCATGGAGGGGAAAAACATTTCTGGAAGATCTAAAAATGGTAAAATTGTATTAGCTGCTTCTAAGAATCATTGCTTTTAGAGGCCTGAGCTTTGAAGAGAGCACGTTCTTTGTGCCATGTACAACATTACATAGCAATTTTGTAGCTTGCTTTTGAAGGGTAGCAATTTTTGTGGGAATGTTTTCGTGTTCTAAATCCAAATGGACTTCCAATCTGAAACACCAAAACTGTGAATTTAGAGATTTATTGTTCAATTGAAACAACTGAGAACTGATTGCTAAATGTTGGATTTTTTTTTTCCTTCAATCAGTAAAAGAAAAGTAGTTGATAAAAGCTGTGTTTATACATAAAATCAGTTTCCTGTGCATATGACCACTTAATATGTAATAGGCTACCTGCAAATGCAGGTATTTTATTAACATGTGCTATTTGCATAGTTGCAGAGTGGCATAATGTAAGTATTTAAGCTTTTCAAAGTCAATTCTTGTATGTCTGTGTAGAGAAAAACATGATGTGGTACAAGAGCATGATCAACTTAAAGACCAACTGATCTGTCAGGCTAAACCTACTTAGCTGTTGTATAGCTTAATTTTCTTAATATACCTGCTGGTAATATCCAGCATGATTATTTGGCTGCAAATGAAGTAGTGACTCCCTGAGTGAAAGCGCTGGGCTCTAACGACAGGTGTCCGACTTGTACATAAAAATGAATATGTGTCTTATATCTGAAGGTGACTTAGAGAGTAGAAGGTCCCAGCAGCATTTTTCATTCTTAATAATTTGCTTATTAATAGTATCAGACATTGGGGTAGATGAAAGAAAAAGATATTTCTCAAGTCATGTAAAAGGTAGACTTCTAAATGTAGTGTTCATTAATTGAGTCAGATAGTTTAGATGTTTATTTTATGATTGCTGCAGGAGTTAAGTAAACTTGCTTCTCAATGCAACAGCTTTAAAAATAGCTCATTCTAAATAAACCCACTTAAAAATAGTGTGTCAGTGATGTTAATACAATATTTTTAAACAGCCTCTTTCCACTCTTCCCTGTATGCTTGTCCCTTTGAAAAACCAGGAGGAAAAAAAAGGTTCACTTGAACAGAAGTAGGCAAAATCAAGCTATAACATGGCTAGATGTGGCTTGTGAAGCAATAGGTCACATTCTTAGCTGAATTTTAGAGTATATGCTATATTTGCAATTCATGCATTTTGTCTGTATATGCCTTTTTTGGTTTGAGATCTAATACACCAAGTATGAGACATTTGAGAATAATGTATAAAGTGGAATGCATCACTTTATGAAAAAAAAAAAGTGCAGACAGATAGAATCTGTGCCTGCACTCTGAGTAGCTAGTAAGAAATTTGCTTGAACAGGTTTTGCATGTACAAATAAAATGTAAGTATGTTCAGGTGCTGCCTTAGAAAAGTTTGGAGATGATTTGGATTATTTAGATCCTAATTTTTTATTTTGATATAGAAAGAGGTGATCAAGTTCAACATCACTGAATCATATAAGAGAATGATTGTTAGCCTCCTTGCTATTGTAATCTGTGCCTTGTAGCAATCATCATTTATCTCCTCTCTAGAAGCAGCTTTATTTCATTTTGCAGCTAAGCTGTCCTTTGCATTACAAGCTGGGCTATACAAAAAAGTGTTTTGATTGCCTCCTTCATCTTAATTCAGGGAAAACTCCAAGTGTTTGCTTTTCGTTTCTGTTTTTTTTTGTTTTTTGGTTTTTTTTGTTTCTGTCTAATTTTTTGTTCTGTTTTTAAAGATGTATTTATATGAACAGAGCCAGTGTTTGAAATATTTTGATTATGTTATGCTCTACTTTCATCTAGACAAAATGTTTTCTTGAAAAAGGAAACAAATGAAAGGGAAGTGATGAGTATGTTAAGAAACTTTGGTATGCTTCCCCAGTCCAGATGGAAAAATAGGACAGTTTTAGTCACAAAGATTCAAAGGGAAGGAGCTTTAACACTGCAGAGAGGTGTGATGGATTTAAGCAGGGATCTTCGATGTGCAAGAAAACAAAGGTGATTTGATTAGAGGCAAGAACTACTAGAATCCTGATTTACTTGAGTTTACACAGTTCTGTGTGAACAGCAGACCCATGACCAAACCAGCTTATTCTCTAGCAGGCAAAGCTTCTTCAATGGCAATGTTCTAACTCCAGGAATTGTATGTCATGGATCAGCAACTTGATAACAAGGATTCTGTAAATGTCACAGTTTCTAGTGTTTGAATTTACGATTCATCATGATCAAATTGAGGAAGGTGGTAGAAAACAAATAACTACTTACAAATAAATAAAAAATGTTGGTAATTGAGTATCAACAGATTGTGCTCACCTCACAATATAGAAAATTGTTTTCTTGAACTTAAGAGCATTGTTAAATGAAGCTTCATCCCTTGAAGAAGTCTTGGTAAGTTGAACATTACATCACAGAAGATGTATTTCAGTGCCAAGATTCTCCATGAAGCAAAGCTGAGGGGGCAGCTTTTGTCCCTGTTGTAGGCACTTTGTTTTCTTGGGTGTTTTCAGAAGCAGCTTCTATTTTTTTTTTATTATTATTTTTTTATTTTTTTCAATGAAATGGTGGAAAACTGAAAGAGCATCATGGAATTCAGCACATCTGAAATCAGTGCTGTTAATCTTGGATACTCTTCATCTTTGAAGAACTGAAAAAGGAGACCCAACAATGATAAAAATTCATCAGAATAAAAACCAGAGGCACAGGCAAGCACAGCTGTGAAGTTGGCATCCAGCTTTGCTTGGTTACTGAATTCCAAGCTGCCTTCTCTGATATGTGAGCTCTTGTCTGTTTGAAAAATATATATGCCTATGTGAGAACCACCTAGGGTCATTAGATTTCAATTTGATTCATATTTTCTCTATTTATAGAGGGGGAAAAAAATGGATATAGGGATTAACCGACTGCTTGTGTCGAAAGAGAACTCCTAATCCATATCATCTGGCCCCCCTGTCTGAGCAGGGCTATCAATATATTCTTACACTGTTCTGAAACCTAGTTTCTTGTTTTGAAAAGCCTCATCTTGTTCACGTAATCAGCTCCACAACCCTTAGAATTTAATGTTTATGTTCTCTCCTGTGGCTTAAGTCAATTATTTGATCTGTCTTCACTGGATAAATATCTGACTTGCTGTAGGCTGTGTCTGTCCCTAGGCTTCTGGAGGAAAAATTACAATAAATTCAACAGGCGCTGCTGTCTTTTCAAGCAGTATTGGAGAAGTTATCATTCAACAGGATTAGTACTGGCATTCTCATTTTCATTTTCTTTTTCCTATGCCACAATCTGCAGGTCTACTATAATTATACACTGAAGTTTCCACATTTTTATCTTCCTTTCATGGAGTAAAAAAAATAAAGTCAATACATAGAGAACAGTGTTCTGTCCTAAAGATAAGATTCATGCACATGGGACATTTGCACAGTGATTCAGTACTTGGTTTTAGGTATATCATCACACAGTGGCAAGGGCAGCTCCAAGCTGGACTCCAATGTGCTGTACCCAATGTATGGAGGGAGTTAGGGTAGGTACTCCCAGCTTGCTATATACGCATCAGCACTATTTCAAAAAGCCCTGCCTCTTGACTCAGTCTCTTGCCTATAACAAAGTTATATTGTTTTCAGATTGGAGTTTGGAGTATATGGTGAGAGATCTTATGTTCATGGGAACAGTTCTTTTGCATACTATTTAGGCACCCAGGAATGTTTGCAACATCTAGGGCAGGGGAGATGCCTATGGGGGATGCTGGGGACAGAGGAGTGGGTTAAGCCTTGCCTTTCAAATGGAGATGACTTGGGAGGAGGGATTGATACCTGAAGGTGCTTAATATTCATACCCACAAATCATGCCACAGAGATGTCTGGCAGTGCTTTTGTGCAAGAAAGCTCAGGTGAGGTGCTTCCTTTTTCCTTCTCTCTGTTCATATCTGATTATCCCAATTCTTAGAAAACTTGATGGCAGGAAGAAAACACACACCAAAAGTTTCTCCTCAGGTTTTGATTCGAATTTGGAAACTTCCAGGAGAATGGAAGTCCATCGGGCCGTTTTGAGTTGCTAAAAGCAGCTGCCTGTGTTAGCAGGCATTAAAAACATGATACGTCTGGCAAGGGAGGCAGGTTACGAGTTCCCGTGTGACGTTCGAACGCTGATTTTGTGTTTGCCACCGGGGCTGGCGGTGGCGAAGGAGCAGCGCTGAGCTGCGGCGGCGCTTCAGCACCGCGGCCAGCGGCATTTCAGCACCACAGCCAGAGCCCGGGGCTGGGACCTGCGGCACGGAGCCCTCGGGCCGCCCTTCGCGTGGCAGAACATACCCCGCTGCTGGTGGCCTTCTGCCATGAGCCTGTAAAACAGAAAGAAACCATGGTAGTGCTGGTACGTAAGTTCCGTGAAAGCCAAGTTTTAGCTTGGCGTAAGTTGCTGTAGTAACTTAGAAACGCTGCTCTGATTTGTATCAGCTGCAGATTAGGTGTTAGAGAGTAATAGAATCATAGAGCGTTTGGGTTGGAAGGGACCTTGAAGATCATCTACTTCCAACCTCCCTGCCATGGACAGGGACATCTCCCACTAGATGAGGTTGCTCAAGACCCCGTCCAAGCTGGGCTTGAGCACATCCAGTGATGGAGCATCCACAGCTTCCTCGGGCAACCTATTCCAGTGCCTCACCACCCTCATAGTAAAGAACTTCTTAATTTCCAGTCTAAATCTACTCTCTTCCAGTCTGAAGTCATTGCCCCTCCTCTTATCACTACAAAACCCTGTAAAAATCTGTCACCAACTTTCTTGTAAGCTCCTTTTTGATACTGGGAGGCCACAGTAAGGTCTCCCTTGAGTCTTCTCTTCTCCAGGCGGAACAACCCTAGCTCTCTCAGCCTGTTCTTACAGAAGAAGTGTTCCAGCCCTCTTGTGGCCCTCCTCTGAACCTGCACCAACAGGCCCTTGTTCTTCTTGTGTGGGGGGACTCCCGAGCTGGACACAGGTGGGGTCTCATGAGAGCGGAGGGGGAGAATCACCTCCCTTGACTTGCTGACCATATTCTTTTGATGCAGCCTGGGATACAGTTGACTTTCTCGGCTGCATTCACACAGTGTTGGCTCACATTGAACTTTTCATCAACGAGCACCGCCAAGTGTTTCTTCTCATGACTAGTCTCAATCCATACTCCGCCCAGCCTGTATTTGTGATTTTGAAAGGTTTCTCCCACCTGATTCATTCCTTTAACCTCTACTGGCTTTATTCAGAAAGTAATAAGGCCCTCAAGCCTTAGTTTATAATTTGTAGTTGGATTTCATCGTGCCCAGCAGAGAAACATTTATAAAGAGTATTCTATCTATAAAAAACTCCTCAAAACCCCAAACCACGAACACCCACCACCTTCCATGGTAATGTGTTGTGAGAAATGCTGTGGTTTGGGTCAAGTTTATAACAGACAGAAACTGACCTTACTTGAGGTTTTGTCAGTTTTGTCATGTTTATTTATTTCTCTGAGAAACAGTCCTTTAGTATGGTGGCTAAACTTATATGAGTTTATCAGGAAAGATCTGGCTTCCTGGGTGGAAAACATTCAGTCTACTCGTTGCTGAATATTGCTTGAAAGAGTTGGCTAATTCTGCTTAACTTGGCTATTAAATTATGATGGCAGACTTCCTTTAAAAACTGCTTTAAGTCATATGAAGAGAGTCAATTTTACTCTTGATTTCAGAGAGGTCTGATGGATTTGATCCTTCCCTTTAATAAATGCACCTTTGTGCATATTTGTGAAAGAGAAAATGCTAAACTCTCTTTTCAGGTCTGCCCTGGAAGATCTTGTTCAATACCAGATCTACGTAATTTCTTTATTTTTTTGTGCTCATCACTAAATTACCAAATATGTTCCTGCAAACTCCACCAATGTGAAATGTCTAGCAAGGATATGTTCAAAGTACTGGGCAGCGTTTTAACCCATGTTCCTGTACTTGTTATGAATCACTTGCAGCCTAAACTTCAATTTGGTCTTTAAAAACAGTTAAAACCATTTCTTTTGGTGATAAAACCATAATGAAGGAACTTTATCCAGAAATCCAGGTTCTCACTAAGGATTGAATCTGCACAACACTGAGAATTCTCTATTGGAGTAGGAGGTGAGATTGCTCAGCAGTTCCCAGGTGGTTCTATCATTTTTCAAGATTGGGACTAAATGCACTGATACTTTCCTTTCAGCATACCAAAAATATCTAGATGTATACTCTAACTGACTTTCTGTTATGGCAAAGTACTGCTCATGAAGGTTATAGCTGTAACTATCTCTTGTGACTGTCATTCAAGGTCTTCTATTTTGAGGGGTATTTAAAAATGATGGTAAAAAATAGTCGAAATTAAAATTCAGCATATGACTTCACTGCCAGCATCTGCTAAATGTTTTATTAGAGTTCACAAAAATCTATTTGTATATTTCCTCCTTTTGTTTAGAGAGGATAAAATTAATGATTTTGTTTTCCTTTGTCCGCTCTGCTTTTTATTATCTTCTGTATGTTTCTCTGCTTATGCCAGATCTTTGCTTGATACATCTGAAGCCAGATTCACTTATTACAGACAACTGTAATTTTCCTTGTGTGTGATTTTAGTCTTACATCTTGATTAGTCTGGAGTGTCTTCTGCAGTGAGAACCAAATCTGGCCATTGGATTTAATAGAAGATTGTTGTAAAGTGGACATTTATCCTTACAAAAGATGCCATTCCTGTAAAGACACTCTTGTAGAGCCATTGAAGAGAAATTCAGAGCATCACGGGTTTTATTACTTTGCTACCCTGAAGCTTATTTTGTGACTTGCTTTTATCTGGTACTTGCTTAAATTATTCTCTGTTGTGGTCAGTATTAAAGTAGATTGCTGTGTGTTAACTTTTTAAATTTTGTTTTATTTTTTTAAATTTGTGAGAGTCTTCATGTGGTACACTTGAAGCTTTTTTTGATAATCTGTACCATCTTACATGTTTTCTCAAGGTTGGGGAAAATTTGCTCGCTTGACCCGTGCCCTCACCAGCAGCCGAGGTGTGCTGCAGCAGCTTGCTCCAAGTGTGCAGAAAGGGGAGAACGTTCACAAGCACTCCCGACTTGCTGAGGTAACATTTTCTTTCCCAAAGAGACTGTAAAGAAATGTTTTTAGCCTTTGTGGGTATGTTGTCTCTGCATGAGCCAAATAGTGTCTATCCCCCTTGTCCTGGGAATCTTAAGCATTGTACTGGCATGGGAGCTCAGAATATGGCACATGTGCTGTGGAATGTGGCCTGTGACAGTGAAATGGTATCCAAAAGACTTGATGTAACCTAAATGCAGTGTTGTATTCTGGATCTCAGGAAAATCTCATAATGGCAGTATTCTTAAAGTAATACTTTCCTGCTTAGTCCCCGTTCTTCTGAAGATCTCAATCTTAGTCGGGTCTTGGACTAGTCACTTGTGTATGATTGAGGTGAGAAAAACTCAGGCTAGTACAGAAGGAAATTCTGGAGAATCCTTGACATGATTGTTCTCTGCATTCATTTATGTCTAGTTCGTTTTCAGTGGGATCCCAATCCTGCTTTGCAAACTGGTTAAAACATATGTTTGAATTACTGGTTTCATGGGCACAACAGCTGTAAGATGCTACAAGCAATACTGCAGACAGATTAGGAAGATGAAATCTCGTGATTTAAGTAGACTCTCCAAATTTTGAGAAAAGCTCCAGGCAGAGGAGGTTCCTTGAAGTACTTAGGATTGTAGGGCTTTCACCACAATGGGGAGAGACTGTCCCAACTTTCCTATAGCTGTCTCTTGAGCCAATAACAGGGTCTTCCTGGTGTAAAAACAGCTTAGGGAAAGTCTTGATATGATGTTAATGACAGCATAGCCAACATAACATATAACATGGCCCTTCTGTTTCACCTATTGCTGTGAATACCATGGAAGCAGCTGTGACTCTTGTCAGTAATCCTTAATCTTCCTGTGTAGCTGGAGGTGTAAGCCATTGATAGGTTCCATGGAGTCTCCACATAGTCAGTGCTCTGTTAATTTTGCCCTGTATGCATCTTAGTTTCTATAAAAATAAACAAGTTCTGCCCAGGCCTGTACTATTACTGCATATGATGACAAAATTCCCAAGGACAGCAGCTTATCTATGCAGTATTTAATACAGATGCACTTAAGAATGGAGAACTGATTTCTCTTGGAAGTCCAGAAATAACATAGATTGTGCTAGCACAGGGGAGGGGCAGACATTCACATGGACTCTGTGCTGTAGGAATGCCGTGTGATTATCACGTTAGTGTCCTTGAATTTGGAAGTCTCCCTCCTAATCCTGCTCAAGGTTTAGCATCAAGCGATCTTTCCTTCTCTTTAGATGTCTAACTTTAAATTTTACTTCATGCTAAAACACAGACAGTGAAATGTAAGGCAAAGGGTCTGAGGTTACTACTCTCTTTGGCTTGGTGAACCTCAGCCTGGGCCCGAGTGACTACACATTACTGAAACTTCTTGTGAGCTGATATGCTCAACAAGTCTTTGCAAGTATTTTATCTGTCGTAGCCAGTTGATTCATTGCAAATAATAAAGGGCAAGTGTACAGTTTACATGTCTGAAATGAGTTTCTTTAATTGCTGACTGAATATTGCAGTCATTATTTAAAAAAGAACATTAGCCCCAACTGTGATGTTAGGTACATTGTTGTATATTTACTGTAATTCCACTTCAGTCGATAGAGCTACACTAGAGAAGAGCAGAGTGCAGATAATGATAGAGACAAGCCCACTTTTCTTCCTTTGAAGACATATGGGGGTGCTAGGCTTCTAATTCTGGAAAGATCTCTCAGTAATACTGACTGTGGGATCTCTAACTGTTCCTTGTTGTATTTTCAAATATTTTTTTTTGTTGTTTGTTTGTTCTCTTAATCTCTGCAGTAGCCTATTTGAAATCTTAAGTTCAAATTAAAATTTGTCCCTTTTCTTTTCCTACTCACCGTAGCATTTCACATCAGTCTTGTTTGCTCTAGAAGACTCTTCATTTATTGGGGTATTATTTGTGTTGCTCTTAATCTTTATCACATAAATTTGTGAATATCTGAGGAGCCAGTTGTGTCCTAGAACCTGAACGGGGCAAGGTGTTGCACAAATACAGAATAGGACCCTGCCACATACACTTATGATTTTTTTTATTGTTTATGAAATATTCGTTTAAGAAAAGTGTTAGAGACAAACTACTTTGTTTTATCCACAGGCCATGGATAATACAGGCAGTGTCTGTTAAGCCTCAATCTCTTACTTTTGCCAGTATGCGTGGATTTTTATATATTTTTTTTCCTTTAGCTTGACTTCTCAAATAGCAGTCATATCAAAACTGTTTAAATTACTTATGCAATTACTGCAAGGCTGTTAGGTAGCTCTGCCCTTTTTTTTTTTTTTTNGCAAGGGTGTTAGGGAGCTCTGCCCTTTTTTTTTTTTTTCAATAAAAGTGTAAAGCCACTGATATATTCCTGTGGCTTTATCACCAAGGAACTGATTGTAGGAACTATTCTTCTTGGTCACTGCATAGTATGTGCCCTCTACACCTACAGTGTTAGCTGATGTAGTCTGTATATTTACCAGGCAGCTCTGGGTAAACAAGATTGTGTCATAATTTAAAAAATATGATAGTTATGAGAAATAAAAATGAAAAAAAAAAATCATAGTGGTGCTTAGCAGCACTGCTTAATAACAGCACTTCTGCCATTATTTATTTATTTTTTTAAACCCTTGTTTACCAGGGACTTATAACTGCCATGAAAATCTACTTCAAGTTGAGGCTTAGCACCTAGCCCTTTGCTCAGGAGCAATTTGTGTGGGTGCCTGTGAAAACAAGAGAGAGTGAGAGAAAGCAAATATGTGCAGTTGAAAACACAAAAGGGAGAAATTAAGCTAAAAAATAACAATTGTTTGTGTGGTTGGTTTTGTTTTGTTTTGTTTTTCCCTAGTCATGAAGTCTTAAAAATAAAGAAATCGTTATAACCATTTGTTGATGCACTTTTATGAGTCCTGACTGGTAATACATTAATCATTTTTTAACAAATTGTGGATAATTTTCATATTATTTTGTTACATTTGAAAAAAATAAATGAACACAGCCTTGTGAAACCCGTGATGAAATTTGTCATTTCTACTCTTGAAATAATATTCTCTGGCTTTTTTAGAAAGCTATTAAAACATCATGCATCTTTACCACAAATAATAAATGCAGACAATACAACTGTAGTGGCTGATGAATCAGAAGTAATTGGAATAATACTTTCATTAATAACTTTCTAAAACAAATCCTTCTTTTACTCTGGTATAAGTGCATAGTAGGGAAAAATCTTCCAAATTCAGAGCTATTTCAGTTATTTAGAAAATGATAGTGATGAGATATTTGTATCGTGCACGAGTGGAAGCTCATCATATCTTTTTATATAGTTGTATACATTTTCTTCATGATTACATTTATATTCATCTCTCAGTTTTTTGTTGCTTTTTTTCTCATCTCCAGAAGTACCTTTACAAGTAGTTTGAATCTAGTTAGTTCATGTTGGTAGGTAACCACACCTGACTGCTTCAGCAAATATTGTGTCTCAGGTTGGTACTACTCTCCCTAGAGGCTGGAGTGCAGCAAGAGCACCTCGGAATAGGGCAAAAGGTACTTCTCTTTGCATCTACCCTGCTTTGCTGTATGGTGTAGAGAGAGTGAGGTTTATAGGTCTTAATCTCCAGGTGATCTAGGGGTGCCATGTGTGAAGAAATAGACAGTACGTGGCCCTCGGTGTGAAAAGTGAAGAAAAGAGCTCTTCTAACTTCCAGTGCAGCAGCAATCTGACAAAACCTAGTGCTAAGCTCCGTGAACCTCCTTCCATTACTGCTCTACAGTGCTGAGCTCTCTTGTACTTAAAGCTAAAAGCATATGCTTGTTCTCTGAGATAATTAAGCTTTGTTATAGGTGTTTTTCGCTTCCTTCAATGAAAAGAAGAATTTGGTGTCTTTGAAAGCTCTTGGCTGGCAGTTCTGGAGGCTGCAAGACCTTAGCCAATATGTACAGCAAGTTGGCTTTCT
>WEIS01006763.1:17112-32274 GCA_013389965.1 Todus mexicanus | reverse complement strand
GGGTGGGAGGTGGAAATGAGGTTGGGGAGGTTCTAGGGTCTCTGGAGTGGGAGGTGGAAATAGGGTGGGGGGTTCTGGGGTCTTTGGGGTGGGCTCAGAGGAAATGGGATGGGGGGTTCTGGGGTCTCTGAGGTGGGCTGGGAGGTGGAAATGGGGTGTGGGGGGGTTCTGGGGTCAGGCTGGGAAACCCTGGGGATGCTCTTTGCAGCCTGAAGCTGGAGTGTGAGAAGCTGGTGAGCGAGAAGACGGAGATGCAGAGACATTATGTGATGGTGAGCGCACCTTGGGGGTGGCCCCCCTCCCCTAAATCCTTCCCCCTAAATCCCCCGAGACCCCAGAGATCGGCTGAGCCTCTTAGTGCCGTGGTTTAGGGGATGCCTTGGGGTTGGGTTGGGTTAGAGGTTGCCCTGGATGATCTCAAAGGTCTTTTCCAACCTTGTAATACTGGGAAACTGGGATCCTGTGATTCTGGGGTTCTGCTCAGCTATTCACCCCCCCCTAAAAAAGGGACCAGCGACCACCCCGAGCCCCCCCTGCCCTGGGGGGTGTGAGTTAGGAAGGGGTTAATGGTTATTCCTAGCAACGGTGGCTGCTGCCAGGAACCAGGAGCTGGGGGGGGGTTGTCTCTTTTATTTTCTTCTATTTTTCCTTCTGTTTGGGCTTTTTAAGAGCTCTCATCACCTCCCCCCCCATCCCCTCCCCCTTCTCTTCCCTGTCCCTCTCCCCCAGGGGAAGGGGAAGTATCTTGGAAGTGTTGGTGTGTTGGGGGGCAAGGGGAGCAGGAGCAGGACCCGCTTGAGCTCACCAGGATGGGGTTACCAAGCCCTTGGCACCCCCCAAAGTGGCACCAGCCCCTGGCAGGAGATGGGGGAGCGGCTGCTGGATAAGATGAGGAGAAGATGGGAACTGCAGAGCCGGAGCAGAATTAGAATCATAGAATCATAGAATCCTAGAATAATTGAGGCTGGAAAAGACCTCTGAGATCATCGAGTCCAGCCTAGGACCTACCACCACCACTCAGCTAAACCCTGCCACTAAGTGTGGCATCCAGTCTGGCCTTAAACCCCTCCAGGGACGGTGACTCCACCACCTCCCTCGGCAGCCCAGCCCAGGGCTTGATCCCCCTTTCTGTGAGGAAGAGCTCCCCAATATCCAACCCAACCCCCCCCTGGTGCAGCTTCAGGCTGTCCCCTCTTGTCCTGGCACAAATTGCCTGAGAGCAGAGCCCCCCCCCCTCCTGTCTACACCTTCCCTTCTTCTTTCCGTGCCCGACGTTACCCGGCCCCTCTGGGAAAGGGGATGCCCAAAAGATGCCACCCAAAAAAAGGCTCCAACTGACGCAAGGAATTGCAGCGTAATAATGAAACCGGCGGAGCTGCGGCTGCTCCCTGCCCTGGGCCGGGCTCAGCGCTTGGTGCTCAGCCCCTGCCAGGCTGGGCAGGGGTTTCTCAGGGGGCTGAAGTGGTGCTGGGAAGCCCCCCCCAGGAGTGGAGCTGAGCTGGAAGGAGCCAGGGACTGGGAATTGCTCCCGGTTGCTCCGGGCAGCTCCTGAGCGGCCGCGTTGTGCTTTTTCCTCCCAGTACTACGAGATGTCCTACGGGCTGAACCTCGAGATGCACAAGCAGGTGAGCGAGGCGGGCGCTGGGCCGGCAGCCGGGGGTGGTGGGGAGCAGGCTGAGGATGGAGATTCCTTGGAAAACCATTTCCTTCCTCCCCGTGGAGCTGGAACGTCCCGTCCTGGGAGCCGGAGCGTGGCTCTGTGTGAGGGGCTGGTCCGCAGAGGGGTTCGGGGCTTGTCGGTACCGAGTTCTGGTAGGTTCCCCGGGACAGGAGCTGCTCTCTGCCATCCCAGAGCAGCGCTGGGAGCCCGGCCAGGAGCCTTGTGCTTCCCTGGGGCCCCAGACGCAGGAGGGAACGGCAGGAGCTGGAGCCCAGAGGAGAACGGATTGCCTTTCCTTTCCTTTCCTTTCCTTTCCTTTCCTTTCCTTTCCTTTCCTTTCCTTTCCTTTCCTTTCCTTTCCTTTCCTTTCTCCCCCTTTTCCTTCCCCCGAAGCCGGAGGAGCGTTCTCGTTCTCACCCTTCCTTGCGTCCCCCTTTTGTTCCAGCGTTAATTTGCTTTCCCTCTCCAGATTTATCAATCCAGTCATCGCGGGCTCTCTGCCAGGGAAATTAGTTTGGACCGGTGCCTGACAAAGTGGCGAGTCAACTGCCATATTCCTCCAGCTGGCTCAGCCCCTCCGACTTTGCTCCTTTTGTTAGCGGGGGAGAGTCAGAGGAGCCCGTCAGCACGTTCCTGCCAGCCCCATGGGCTCTGGGCTCCGGGGGGAATGGTACCCAGAGGGATGGGATTGGGACTCAGAGGGGCTGGATTGGCACCCAGAGGGGTGAGATTGGCACCCAGGGAGATGGGATTGGGGCCCAGGGAGGTGGGATTGGCACCCAGAGGGGTGATGTTGGTACCCAGAGGGATGGGATTGGGACCCAGAGGGATGGGATTGGTACCCAGAGGGGTGAGATTGGTACCCAGAGGGATGGGATTGGTACCCAGGGGGATGAGATTGAGATTGGCACCCAGAGGGGTGGGACTGGTAGCCAGAGGAATGGGATTGGCACCCAGGAGGGGTAGGATTGTCATCCAGAGAGATGAGATTGGTACCCAGAGGAATGGGATTGGGACCTAGGGGGTTGAGATTAGCACCCAGGGGTGCCCCACGCCATAGACTCTGCCTGTGAGGTGATGGAAGCGATGGCCAAATGTTTGGGGAGAGGGAGCTCAGGCCCCAGCCGGGTCCAGTTCTCGTCTCTGCGTGGGCAGGAGAGGTCTGGAGGTCTGGGGGGTCTCTGGCTTCCGGGCTGTTGGGGCAGTGGGTGATGCAGCAGCCGGGCCCTGCGGGTGCCTGGGGTGCTGGTGGGCACAGGGGCACTCCTGGGGCGCAGGCGGCGTTGGAGCGAAGCGGGTACAACCTTCCCTTTGTTCTTTGGCGGCTTTGCGCCCGCTTTGACCTCCCTGCAAGGGGATTGCCGGGAAACCTGAGAGGAGCAAACACTCGAGAGCAGCCGACCCTTCGGCCGGTGCCAGGCTGGGTTTGGAGCGAGTTTTTCTTGTGGAGGCGCGAGGTTTCTTTTGGAGAACCTGGGCCGGGAGCCACGGCCCCTTCCCTCCTGAAATGCCGCTTTTAGCTGGTGGGGCTGTCTGTGCCCACGGGCTGAGGAGGGGACGCACCAGGTCCTCTGGATTTCCTCGTTGCTGGGCAGGGCACAGGGCCAGATCCGCAGGAGCAGGGCGAGCTGCTGCCTGGCCCCGAGCTTTGCAGGGCTGTCAGCGAGAATCAGGGAATCTGAGAATCATTGAGGTTGGAAAAGCCCCTTGGGATCATCGAGTCCAACCCTCAACCCTCCTCTGCAAAGTTCCCCCCTAAACCATCTCCCCCAACCCCACATCTAAACGCCCTTGAAACACGGCCAGGGCTGGGGATTCAACCCCGTCCCTGGGCAGCCTATTCCAGGAGCTGACTGCTCTGGATGGCAACAATTTCCTCCCTCCTCTCCAGTCTACCCCTCCCCTGGTGCAGTTCGGAGCGAGGGTCCCTCTCCACCCAGGCTGGAGGGCACCGGAGCAGGTCCCGCTGTCGGTGCCTTACGCGAGAGCTCTGGGATTCCTTCGCGTGAATTTTCGCGTCCTCCTCTCTCTCCCGCTGGCTCCCGGGCCCGATGCTGGGGAAGCGAAGCGAAGCGAGCGGCACGCCGTGGCTCGGCGCCAGCGCTTGCGGCTCGGCTCCCCCCCCTGTTCCCTGCCAGCCTTGCCCGCTGGCTGCAAGAGCGGCAGCCCGCAAAGCCGAGCTGGGCTTGGGCTGAGCAGAGCCAGCTGGGCTGAGAAAGCCTGACAGCCCAGCTTGGCTTGGCCCGCGGCCACCGAGGGATTTAGGAGTCGGGTTCTCTCCCGTGGGCCTGGGATGGGGTGGGGAAAAAAACAAGGGGGGACTTGACAGCCTGGGAAGGTCCCACCGCCCTGGGCAGAGTTGTCCCCCCTTGGCAGCAGCTCGGGAAATCCCAGGAGGGCGGCGGAGGCAGCGGGAGGATCGGCGCTGAGCGGGTGGCGAGGGTTTAACTGCGGTGTCTGCAGGACGCTCGGCCGCCCTCCTTGCTGCTGAAGGGGGTGGGATGGGGGGCTCAGGGTCCCTCCATCCCTGGTGATGCCCGTTTCTTCTTTCAGGCAGAGATTGTCAAGAGGCTGAGCGCCATCTGCGCCCAGATCCTGCCCTTCCTGACGCAGGAGGTGAGCGGGGAGGCACCGGTGGCTGCTCGGGCTGCTCTGGAAGACCTTGGGATGGAGCAAACCTGAGTCCATCCCGATCGACGGGAGGTTTGGGAAGGGGAAAACCTCTGTTCCTGGGCTGGGGGGGATGGGAGAGGGGCTGTGCAGCCCCGCTTGCGGCTCGGCTCGAATCGTGGTCCCTCTGGCCGGCAGCGCGGTGTGACCTCCCTGCGCTCCCCCTCCCCAGCACCAGCAGCAGGTCCTGCAGGCTGTGGAACGAGCCAAGCAAGTGACCATGGGCGAGCTCAACAGCATCGTCGGGGTGAGTCCTGGGACACCGAGGATCGTTCCTGCTCAGGGGTTCGGGCCACGCGGCGCAGCAATGGGGGAGCCCAGGCTCTCCGAGGAGCCCAGGGTGGGCTTTTCCACCGTGTCCCATTTCTTCTGGGATCCAGCACCCTGAGCAGAGCCACAGCGTGGCCTCGCTGTCCTCAAAGCGTCCTGGGTGAAGGGAGCAGGATGTGATCCCCCTCTCCTCTCCCCTCCCCATCCCTGCGTCCTCCCATCCCATTGCGCTTCGCATCCCAGTTCCAGTGGGCAACTGGGGGTGCTGGGCATGGCTGCGCCGCCTCCTCTGCCTTACCCAGCTGCGGATCGAGGACCATTTTGCTCTTTCTCTTTCAGCAGCAGCAGCTTCAGCACCTCTCCCAGCACCAATCCCCTCTCCCGCTGACCTCCCACCCCTGCAGCCTGCAGCCCCCGGGCCCCGCTGGGCTCCTGGCTCTCTCGGGGGCACTGATGGCCCAGTCCCAACTGGTCACCAAGGAGGAGCGAGTGGCCCAGGATGGGGACAGCAGAGGTAAGAGGGTGCCCAGCAGGATTAACCCTGAGCCGGGCAGCCCAGGGGTGCAGAGGCAGCACCAGGGCACGGGCTGGGGGGGATCTCGCTGCCTCCTCTGCCCATTTTCCGGGGCTCTTCGCTGCCTGGCAGCTGCTGCCCGGAGCCGAGGGGAGCTGCGAATGGCAGAGGCGGCTGATTAAATCTAATGAAATATCCGCGGCCCCCAGAGGCAACTCCGTTGCTGACCAGGGGAGCAGCTGCTGGGCGGGGAGCGGCTGCTCATGCACCCCCAAAAGGCTGGGACACGAGGCTCCGGGGATGCGCGGGGGCACCCACGGCTCTGCCTGGCTCCCCTGGGTGTCGGCAGCGCTCGAGGGTCCCCTCGCCACGAGGCAGCGTCAGAGGAACCCTCTGTATTTCCACCGAGGTGCACCCCAAGGAGCAGATCTGCTGCCTGAAGCCGACACTTGACAGGGAGGGGAAAAAATCCTGGTGGAAATTGTGGGAGCCACGAGGGATTTAGCGAGCGGAGCCCCCCTGTGCGTGCAGGGGGGCTTTGGAAAGGGCAGTAATTCCTCATCCTTCCGGGTGCCTCCTCCTATCAGGATCACCGAGTGCTTTACAAACAGCATCAATATTTAATCGGCGTTAAATCGCTGCTCTGGATGCAACTGGCAGGCCCAGGCCAAATTAATAACAGCAGCCCGGCTTTGCTGGTGGCTTTTCTGAAGCGCTCTGAGCTTCTGCAGAGCGTTGGGCGTTGAGTGGTGTTGCTGACAGGACTGAGGCACCGACAAACGGAGGGCTCCGAGCAGCTCTAGGGACTGGGAAGAGGCTATAAAATATACCCCAGCCATAGGGATGCTCCTCTGGGGGGGAAGGTGTTGGCTGCTCCAGTTTGGGGCTTGCTGGGCCAGGACCCACCAGTAGCAGCCAAACTGGGCGGTGAAGGGGTTTGCTGCACGGTCCAGCTTCGCTCGTGAGACATCAAGGGGGTGAGAAGCAGCAGCAGGAGCCAGGCGGGTGCGGGCTTTGCGCGCAGGTGTCTGGCGGGTTTGATCCTGTCGGTGTTTCTTTAAGGCCAGCGCCTTCCTCAGAAGGAGAAAAACAAACTGGAAAAAGAGGATAAAAAAGCTGCCTGGGCTGTGGCTGCCTTAACCCTCGGAGCCCCGGGGAAGGTTGTGCTTCCAGCGCTGGCTGCTCCTGCCTGGCTGCCCCCGGAGCTGATCCGTGACCAGGGCCGTGGCCCAGGGCACAAAGGCAGCCGGAATAATTCCTTTTGAAGAGGAAAAAAAAAAAAAGAGAGAGAGATAAGTGAAATGCCACATATGGCTTGGGTTAATCCCCGGCGCTCTGCCACCGGCAGCCAGAGCTGGTGTGGATCGAGCTGAACCAGGGCTGACGTGACTCTCCGTCCCCTTTTCCCCGGCTTCGTGCTGCTGGAACCCACCTGCATCCCTTCTCCAGCAGAGCCTGGGATGAGTTTGTTCCCCCTAGATGCCGATGGGATCGTTGAGAGTGAGAATCAAGCAGGGAGGGGTTGGTGGCCCCTCAGCTCAGAACCCCGTGCTGAGGTTTGCAGCAGGAGCCTGGCTCCGGGAGCGGATCTGTTTTATTGTGCGTGTCCAAAAAAGCCTCGGAGGGTTTCCAAGCGGCGCTTCTTAGCGGGGCTTCCGAAGGAAATAGGATGGGTGTGATACAGGAGGTCGCAGCCGGCATCATCCCATGTTTCCTGGTAGCCTTGGTTCCGTCACCGTGTCCAGGGAAGAGATCCCAAAGCTGGAGTGAGCTTTGGGTGGGTAGAGCTTCCCTGGGGAAGCCCGATGTGCTCACCTCCAGAGAATCCACGCTGCAGGTGGACTAAGTGGGAAACGAGGTGTGATTGGGGTGGGGTTTTGCAGCCTGCATCTCGCTGTCTCCTCCCGTGGTGCCCCCTCTCCTCCCTACCGGGGTTCTTGGGGCAGATCCTCTGCGTTAACAGCCTCCTCTTCTCTTCCCTCTGCCTCCCCAACACGGACCCTGCCCGGACGCTCTTTCTGCTGGGCTCCAGAGCGCTCCCCGAGCCGGGTAAGTCCTGCCAGCCACGGCTGGTGGCCTCCGTGCTTGGGCAAGTGGCCTGGCAGCCCCCAGAGCCACCTCGGGCATCTCCAGCGTGTGGCTGCGGGTGCTGGGGGGGAGCCCAAGGGGAGCTCTGGGGTGTCTCCGAGCCGGGGCTGCGGCCGGTTCCCTTGGCAAGCGCTCGCAGCAGAGTTTCCAGGAATGTTTTGTTTCCTGCCCTTTGCAAAGCAAACATTGCGGAGGGAGCTGAGCTGGCCCCTGCCTGGTGGCAGCCTGCGGGGCCACGCTCCAGCTGGGGAGGGAGGGAGGCAGTGGCAGGAGCTGGGGGTTCACTGGCACATCACGGGGCTCCCTGGGGAGGGCAGAGGCAGCTCTGAGGCTCGGTGCGGCTCCCACGTCCAGCACAGCCCAGGCACCCCGCTCGCCTTCTGCTCCAGGGCTCCCATTTGTTTCTGGCCATGTGTTGGGCTCCTTTTCTCCCCGTCCCTCCCCAGCTTGGTGGGTCAGGGCAGGGGACATCTCCCTCCTGCTGTCATCTTTGAAGGCTGAGTTTGCACGCAAGGTGCCTGAGGTGCTGGGCTCCCAGGACTGACCTTCCCCAGGGTACTGAGTTTGCAAGGGCTCGGTGTGGCCGGACGGTGAGGACGAGCCGTGGAGCTGGGGGTAGGTGAGGACAGGGGCTTGGGGCAGCTCAGGGGTCCTCAGCAGGCTGGGATTTGAGGAATTTGGGGGCCATCCCTATTTCTCAGCGGAGCTGCTAGAAAGAGCCTCCTCCCAGGCCAGCCCGACAAAGGGAGCCCTGACCCACCTCTAGCTGCTGGCAGTTCCCCCCTTGTTCACAGAATCACGGAATCAGAGAATTAACAAGGTTGGAAAAGACCGTAGAGATCCTCAAGTCCAACCTGTAACCTGTTACCTAACCTAGCACCAACCTATTACCCAATATCATCTCATCATCTAAATCTTGTCTCTGAGGACATCACCCACCCTCTTGTTGAACACATCCAAGGACGGTGACTCCCCCCCCTCCCTGGGCAGCCTGTTCCAGTGGGCAATCCCTCTCTCTCTCTCGGAAAAAAACCCTTGTTTATCCAAGGTGAAGCATCCAGCCCTTCTTGCTGCCGCCCCTGAGCGAGGTCCAGCGTCGCTCCTGGGGCAGCCCTGGTCCCTCTGCAGGTGCAAACCCAGCTCGAGCCCCAGGGTTGGGCAGCGGCAGCAGCTCCAGTCCCTGGCCCGGTGCCCGCTCCCTTGGCACCCACCCGGCGGAGCAGCCGCGTCTGAAGGGGGAACAGAGCCGGGCTTGAGCTCCACGGTAGCGCTTGGCTGACGAGCGGATCCAGCTGCAGCGAGGAGCCTGAGAGCAGCCAAGTGGTGACTTGTGTTTGCGGAGGGATGGAGGGGAGCCCAGGAGAACATCTGAGCGGAGAACGTAAAGCAAAAAGGGGCTCTGATTATCGTGGGCTCCCCCCGCCCCAGTTGCCTTTGCTTTGCCGGCTCGGATGGGCTGCGTTTGCCTAGCGGAAGGTTCTGGGCCAGCTCCGTTCAGAGTCTTTGCTGATGCAAGGAGCTAAAGGTCAAGGGCTGCTCCCGAAATAACCAACTCTGTCCTTTGCAAGGAGTTTGCAGCTTCGGAAACAGGCTGAGCAGGTCTCCTTACCTGAGCCCAGCCCCCCTGCAACCCTCCCTTTGAAGATTTCCCCCCCTCTCCTCCCCAGCCTGTGCCTCTTTTCCCAGGCTCTGTGGCTGCAAGCTTCAGCTCCAGCTCCTGCTCCAGGCAGGGAGAGGAAGGGTTAAGGAGCTCCTGGTTGGCATCGATCTTCAGAGGCTCCCGCAGTCAGGTGGGAGAGGAGGAGGAGGGAGAGATGGTGGCTGTGCTATGCAGGATGGATCACCCCCCTCCTGCCATCATCCCAGTAACCTCCTCCAGAGATCCCCCAGGGAGCATCCTTTCTGCTCCGGGGTTGCCGAGCCTCTTAATCCGAAAATAATCGACCCCTTGGGAGCCCTGAGATGGGGCATTTCCCCCCCTCCCCAGACCCTCAGCATCAACAGCTTTGAGAAGGTCGCGGAGCTGAGCCCTAGAATCTGCCCCAGCCCAAGCTCCCCCCGGCTGCTCTGGGAGCCTCTCCAGTAACTGGAGTCATACTGGTGTTGCTCTGGTCAGCGGGAGAGCTGAGGGGCTGCTGCTGGGTGGGCAGGCACCCATCGCCTGCTCATCCTTTGTGGATGGGGTGGGAAGGGGATGGAGACCTCCACGGGAAGGGTTGTTCATCCCGCTGGATGGAGCCCATGGCGCTTCCCAGCCCTGCGGCGCCGGGGTTAAGGTGAAGTAAACACGTCTCCGGTGGGGATTTTCCACTCGAGCTGTGGCCATGGCTCGTTATCTCCTGGAGAAGCCGATCTGCTCAGGTCTGCTCTCCAGCCGCGCTGGGGATGCTGCTTCGCTCAGCTCCTGCCAACGTGCCAACGCTTGGGCATCGCTGCGACTCCTCATTCCCCGGTCCCGTCCCAGCAGGGCTCATCTGCCGGCCGAGGCTCTTGTCCCGCTGCCCGTGGCCCATCCGGCTGCTCCAGCGAGGAAGGGGAGCCTGGGGCTTTGGGCTTTAGGGCAGGGATTTGTCCTCTCCCTCTTCCCCCTGCCCTCCAGCCTGGGAGGTGCTTTGCCAGGGTGGAGATGGTGATAGGGGTGGGTTTGGGGTGATGGAGGTGGTGATAGAGGTGGTTTTAAGGTGATGGAGGTGGTTTTGGGCTGATGGAGGTGGCGATGGAGGTGGTTTTAAGGTGATGGAGATAGAGGTGGTTTTGGGGTGATGGAGGTGCTTTTGAGGTGATGGAGGTGGTTTTGGGCTGATGGAGGTGGTGATGGAGGTGGGTTTGGGGTGAGGGAGGTGGGTTTGAGGTGATCGAGGTGGTGATGGAGGTGGTTTTGGGCTGATGGAGGTGGTTTTGGGTTGATAGAGGTGGTGATGGAGGTGGGTTTTGGGTGAGGGATCACCCACCCTCTCCGTAGGAACCGTCTGGGCCGTTTGACCCGGCCAGCTTTGAGAACCGAGGAGTTGGGCAGGGGGTTGTTCTGGGACCAAGCTGGGAAAGGGAGGCGACGGCGCCTCGAGGCCGCACGTGGGCGAGTCTCCGAGCACCCTAAAAACGCGCCGTCCGTCCGCGTCCTTACGGGAGGAGCCCGTGGGGCAGGCACCCCCCCCAGGGACGGTGCCCATCCTGCTTCCCCATCGGGGCTGAGACNAGGGGTTGTTCTGGGACCAAGCTGGGAAAGGGAGGCGACGGCGCCTCGAGGCCGCACGTGGGCGAGTCTCCGAGCACCCTAAAAACGCGCCGTCCGTCCGCGTCCTTACGGGAGGAGCCCGTGGGGCAGCCACCCCCCAGGGACGGTGCCCATCCTGCTTCCCCGTCGGGGCTGAGACAGCTCCGCGGGGGCTGGGACGATGCCGGACCCTTGCTGGGAGGTCTCTTCCAGAAGCGTCCGGCAGAGCTTTGCGCGTTGCCTGTTCTCCCATCACCTCACGACTTTTCCTCTCCCCATCTCTGACTCAGAGCGTTTCTCCTTCCCCTCCCGAGAGCCTGCGGGACGAGGAGGACACCGGGGCGAAGAGAAAACGGGAGGAGAAGGACCCGCCGGGGCTTTATGTGAGCGCACCCAAGAGCGCGGCCGCGGGACGTGGGCTCTGGACGCGGCTCCGGTGCCGGTCGGGGTCCCGTGGGGCAGCGTCCGGAGCTCGGTCCGGCCTCTCCCGGTCCCAGCGGAGCTTTTCTCCTCCCTCGCAGGACAGCGACGGGGACAAGAGCGACGACAACCTGGTGGTGGATGAGGTGAGCCCTGCCGCCGGCGCTTCGGGGTGTCCAGCTCGAGCCGGAGCCGTCGGATTTAGGGCTCCGGTTGGTTCGTGACTTTTGAGGTTCCTCAGGCTCTGCTGGGGCATCGCCAGGACACGCGGCAGCCCCCAGAGCTGGTGTTTTCAGGGACATCCCTTTTCCTCGGCGGGGAGGGACGACCCCCCGTGATTTAGATTTATTTATTTCCTTCTATTATTTATTTATTTATTCATTCATTCATTTATTCATTTATTTTATTATTTATTTTATTATTTTCTTTTATTCTTTATTTTATTATTTTATTATTTCTTTTATTTCTTTTATTTCTTTTATTATTTTATTATTTATTTTATCATAGTCTTTAGTTATTTCTTTAATTATTTATTTTATTATTTCTTTTATTATTTTATTATTTATTTTATCGTAGTCTTTAATAATTTCTTTAATTATTTATTTTGTTATTTTATTATTATTTTATTATTTATTTTATCGTAGTCTTTAATTATTCCTTTTGTTATTTCTTTTGTTATTTCTTTTATTATTTTATTTTATCATTTCTTTCATTATTTCTTTTATTATTTTTATTCTTTATGATTTTCNATTCATTTATTTTATTATTTATTTTATTATTTTCTTTTATTCTTTATTTTATTATTTTATTATTTCTTTTATTTCTTTTATTTCTTTTATTATTTTATTATTTATTTTATCATAGTCTTTAGTTATTTCTTTAATTATTTATTTTATTATTTCTTTTATTATTTTATTATTTATTTTATCGTAGTCTTTAATAATTTCTTTAATTATTTATTTTGTTATTTTATTATTATTTTATTATTTATTTTATCGTAGTCTTTAATTATTCCTTTTGTTATTTCTTTTGTTATTTCTTTTATTATTTTATTTTATCATTTCTTTCATTATTTCTTTTATTATTTTTATTCTTTATGATTTTCTTTTCTTCTTAATTTTATCATTTCCTTTTATCAGCCATTTTATTATTTATTTTATCGTTTTCTTTTGCTATTTATTATTTATTTTATTCTTCTTATTTATTTTGGTATTTTATTGTTTCTTTGATTATTTATTACGGTGATATTTAAAAATCACCGCCCTAACTGAGCGGTGATGGGAGCGCCGGAGCTGATGGGCGGCCTCTGAATAATAAAGTAAATCTAATTACGGATCAATATAATACACATCAATAAAAATAACAAAACAAATGCAGGGACGATAAACACAACACATAGAAATAAAAATATTAAACCACGATAAATCCATTTTATTTATTTATATTCTTTTTAAAATTTTGGGGGGGGGCCTTCGCTGGTGTCAACAACAATTCCACTTTTCTTCCCGCAGGAGCCTCCGTCGGAGCCCGGCAGCCCCGGCCACGCTCCCGGCAGCCGGATCCGTCCAGCGCGTCCGGAGGGACCCCCGAGCCCGGTGTCCGGCACCTCCGGCCGCAGCGCGACGCCCCTCGAGCCGCAGGAGCCGAACCCGGTACGGTCACGGGGCTCAGCCGCTCCCGGGGGCTTGGGGCACAGGCTGGACTCAGGGACACAGGCTGGACTCAGGAGCTCGGGCGCTGCTCCCGGCTCTGTCAACAGCCTGGGCCAGGCGTGGGCAGAGGGGAGGGCGAACCGAGCCCCAATTTCTCTCTGCTCTCCAATTTCTCTCTGCTCCCCAATTTCTTTGTCGTCCCCAAACATCCCCGTGGTCCCCAATTTCTCTGCCAGCGCCGCGGGGTCAGGAGGCGGCTGGAGCCGCGGGAGCAGCGAGCGGCAGCTCAGCCACAATCCCATTAGAGCAGACAAAGCGCCCTGAGCAATCTGCCAGCGCAGCACGAGGCTTGGCTCTCTTAGTCGTTTTATTTATTTATTTATATTCCTTTTTTTCTTTTTTNGGTGTGGGGTGAGGATGAGGATGGGGATGGGGATGGGGGTGAGGGTGGGGAATGAGGATAAGAATGGGGATGGGGATGAGGGTGGGGATGAGGATGGGGATGGGAATGAGGATGGGGATGGGAATGGGAATGGGGATGGGGATGGGGAGGAGGAGGAGGAGGAGGAGGAGGAGGGTGCCCCCAGCACAGAAGGGATTTCACACCAGGGAGCAGCAAATCTCTCTGTAATCTCCCCGCGGTGCCTGGTGGCAGCAGCAGGGTGCTGGAGGGGTGCAGGATTGTGGATTTTGAGGTGAGCCGGGGCTTGCAAGGGGTGTTGGCGCTGATGTGGGGGGAGCAGAGACACAGGGCTCCTTCCACAGTGCAAAGGGGCAGGAGAGGAAGGGAGAAGAGGCGGCTCCAGCTCTGCCCGGGAGCGGCGCCGGGTGGTGCCCAGCGCCCCGTTTGGTGCTGGGGATCACCCCCCTCTCTGGGCAGTGATCCCAGGCTGAGGCAGCTCTTCCCTCTACCCCCTTAGAGCGACCCTCCGGCCAACGCTCCCACCTCCAAGCCCTCCTCCTCTTCCTCCTCCTCCTCCTCCTCCTCCTCGCCGCCCCGCGACTCCCTCACGCCTGGCGCCGGACCCAGCTCGGCCACCCTGCTCCAGCAGCCGCCGGCCAAGGCACCGGCCACCGACAGCATCAGTGAGTGGCCGGGGATGGTGCGGGGTGGGTGGGATAGGGCCGGGGGGCTGGACCCTCCGTCCTTGGGAGGAGGACTCTGGAACAGCTTGGCCACTCTCCAGCCAAAGGAGCCAAGAGGTGATGGGAGATGATGGGAAATGATGGGAGGTGATGGGAGATGATGGGTGGTGATGGGAGGAGGCCAGGCCAGGAGCCCAGGGGAGGAAGAGAGCCGGGACTGGAGGTGTTAGACCCTTGTCTGGGCTGGAAAGTCGCAGTGGTTTAGCACAAATTGAATCGGAATCGATTTCAATGAACCACTGAAACCCTGGAGCCATCGGCCGCAGGGGACGTGGCCTGGCCGAGGTGGAGAGGAGAAGGTGTTGGCAGCAGAGAGGAGGGATCCTGGGGATGAGCTGCTGCTCCGTGGTGCATCCTTTGACCTGCTGAGCTGCAGCCGCAGCTCGACTCCGTGACTGGTGGGACCCAGCGGGTTCCTCTCTAGTCCTGGGGCTCCCAGTCCATCCCAGTCTACTCTCCTCCTCACCTACTGGGTCACGCCAAGCCCGGCTGGTCCCAGGGCAGAGGCGCTGCTGCCTCTTGCCCTCCCGGCTTTTTGGCCTCATCGTGTCTCTCCTGGCTCAGCTCTCCGCAGCCCCCCGAGCGTGTCCAGCACCTACGCGGCGGCGGCGGCCTTCGGGGTGGTGCCTCACGCCACCCTCCACGGGGAGCTGCCGGTGCCCAGCACCGTGTACATGGGCATCCACCTCTCGCCGCAGCTCAGCGGCGCCGGCGTGTACGGCCGGACCCCCGTGGTAAGTTGCCGGGGGGACGCGTCCGATCTCCTGGGGCACGTCGGCCCTGGTTGGCCTGGGCATGTTGATGTCCCTGGCGTGCAACGAGCTCCTGCCAGGGGTGCAGCCGCAGGGAGGGTTCCCTTCGTGGAGCTGTTTGGGTGGTGGGGCTGGGGGAGGCTACGGAGCTCTCCGAGAAGCCCCTGCTGGGGTGTAGCTGCCTCTTGGGGAGCCCCTTCGTTGGCCTTCGCCGCTTGCAGGGTGGAGGGAGCAGCGAGAAGAAGGACCCAGCTCAGCACCCATGGGGTTGCCCAGGGGGAATGGCGAGAGCCCAGCCTTGGTGGCCTCTCCTTTGCTCGGCACGGGCCCTTTGCTTTGTGCAGGTGGCTTTTGAGTCACACCCTCACCTCAGAGCTGCCACCATCTCCTCTTCGCTCTCCGCCGTCCCCGGAGGGAAGCCGTAAGTGCGGCCGGGGGCTGCAGGGAGGGTGGGCACAGGGTGGGGGGCTCCTTCCCCAGGGCTCCTTTCTACACCCGGCAGGAGCAGGGCAAGGCTTGGCTGGAATTTCTCTCCACTTTCGACTCCAAAAATGTCGTTCTGTGGTACCAAGGAATCACAGAATAGTTTAGGTTGGAAAAGACCTTTACGATCATTGAATCCAACCGTTTACCAAGCACTGCCAAGTCCACCCCTAAACCACGTCCCTAAGGAGCTGGTTAATTATCTCCTCGTTAGCCAGGGGTGCAGCGGACACCTTCCCCTAAGGCTTGAGCAGGGCTGCCAAGGCGAGGGCAGCTCTGGTGTCCCCTCAAGG
>WEIS01006763.1:995-16465 GCA_013389965.1 Todus mexicanus | reverse complement strand
CCATCTCTCCCACCTAGATCTTCTCCCTGGGGTACTGCCCGACGGGCGAGTGGCTGGCGGTGGGCATGGAGAGCAGCAACGTGGAGATCCTGCACGTCACCAAACCCGACAAGTACCAGCTGCACCTCCACGAGAGCTGCGTCCTCTCCCTCAAATTCGCCTCCTGCGGTAGGCGAGTGCCGGGTTTTGTGCTTGGGCTGCACCCAGCCCTGGGCTGGCTCCTTTTGTCCCCTCCCAACCCTGCCCAGCTTCCCTGAGGATGGTCCCAAACGCTGACCACCCCCCTCCCCCCGCCCTGCTTGGTCTCCTGCCCCAGGGAAGTGGTTCGTGAGCACGGGCAAGGACAACCTGCTGAACGCCTGGAGGACGCCCTACGGAGCCAGCATCTTCCAGGTAACGGGGGAGACGTTCGGACGGCGTCGGGGGGGACGCGATGGTGGCCGCCCTCACCTCCCTCACCTCTTCCAGTCTAAAGAGTCGTCGTCGGTGCTGAGCTGCGACATCTCCGTCAACGACAAATTCATCGTTACGGGCTCTGGCGACAAGAAGGCGACGGTGTACGAGGTGGTGTATTGAGCCCCCCCCATCCGTCACCGTCCTTCGTCCATGAGGAAGGGACCAGCCCTTGCCCAAAGCCACCAGGGCTGGGGGAGGCTCCCTGGCCTGGACCAGCCTTGCTCTCCCTCCTCCTCCTCCTCCTCCTCCTCACTTTGCAGCCACTGAGCCCCAGCCCCGGTTCGTGCCCAACACGGCGCAGAGGTGAAAGGGAGAGCTGGGGGTGGGCGCCCGGGGCTGGGCATCCCCCAGAGCCGGACAGAGGCCAGGCTGGATGTCCTGGGACCTTCTGTCCCTCACGGTCAGGGAGCTGGAGAGGAAGAGGAGGCCGAGTGACCGAGCGAGCGTTGCTCTTGAAGTGCTGCTGCTGCTGATTTACCGGCACCCTTCTCTGCTGCACAACCAGCTGCAAATTATCCGCAAAGGGACGTATTTAACTTGTGGTTTCAACCCCTTATTAATAAAAAGGAACAAAAGAGGGGCTGGGCTGGTGGAGGGTCAGGATCTCGCTGGAAACCCGGCTCTGGGGAGCTGAGCACCAGCCCTACAACCCCTGAACTGCTGCTTGTAGCTCCACAACTCCAGGGGCTCGCTCCCCTCCCGGGGTGGCAGTTGGGGTGCAGGGTCCTGTGGTGGGGGGACAGAAGCAGGAGCTGCTCCCATCCTGCAGCCCTCATAGGTACGGAGTGAGGATCACCTCAGCAGCAGCTTCTCCAGCTTGTGCTGCCCAGGACTGGTCTGGAGGGGTCCAGGATGAGCCATCGCCCTTCCCTTGGCTGGCAAGACCTCTCCCACCACCGCGGAGCTCCGGAGGCTGCAGCAAGCTGCTCCTCATGGCCAGGAGCGTGTGGTGGCCACCTCACCGCAGCCACTGGCCCCGCTGCTGCTTCTTCCCCACCATCCGGACCAGGCTGCCCGGGGGGGTTGTGGAGTCTCCTTCTCTGGAGACGTTTCAAACCCACCCGGATGAGTTCCTGTGGGACTTGGTCTGGGTGATCCTGCTGCGGCAATGGGGGGATTGGACTGGAGGAGCTTGCGAGGGCCCTTCCAATCCCCGGCATTCTGGGATTCTGTGATCCCTGGCCGCGGCCGCTGCCGTCGGGCTGCGCTCCAAGGCTCTCGGCACCATCCGCGCTTCCCCCGCGGCGGCTCTGGCTGGAAGCCAAGCCCGATAAGCCAGCGCCGGCTGCTCCCAGCTCATTTCCTTCAAAAACCGCTTCCTCCAGCTCCAGACTCTCCCCCACAACCCCTGCTCCAGGGACACCTCGCTCAGCGGCCGCCCGGGCTCAGCCCCGCTGCTCTGCACCGTGCACAGGTCCAAGGCTCCATCCCATGGCCAAGGAGCGCTGAGGTTGCTGCTCAGGATGGGGCCCGGCTCTGCTTTTCTGATTGTTTTTATTATTAAATACACCCCAGGAGGCTCAGGGGGAGCTGAGGGCAGAGCCCACCCTCCCCAGCCTGACCCGGAGCCTTAACAAAAACCCGAAAAAAACACAGCAAAAAGTTAAAAACAAACCAAAAAAAACCCCCCCCCCCCAAATCCCCTAAGAACGCCAGCCCCTCTGCTCCCTCCCCCCTCCCAGCTCCCCGAGTCCAGATTTAGAAACAAACCAACAAATAAAAGAACGAAACCTAAGAGAAAGTCCCCAAGAAATTCATCCCCAGCAGCAGCCACCACCTCCCAGCCCAGCGTTGGGGGGGGGGGACCCAGGGCCACCTCCACCCCTTGCCGCTCTCCTCGGGCTTCGGGTGCCCCGGCCACCGGCTGGGGGTTCTTTGGGAAGTTGAGCAGCAGGGCAGGTAGGAGTCCAGCCGTCCATCTGTCCGTCCGTCCGTGTGGCCATCGGCGTGGCGGGGGCCCTCCCCGCAGTCGGCATCTCTCTGGCGCTCAGTAAATGACCTCGTAAACCGTGGCTTTCTTGTCCCCCGAGCCGGTCACGATGAACTGGTCGTCTGTGGAGACGTCGCAGCTGAGGACGGAGGAGGTTTCCTTCGACTGGAGAGAGCAGGGCAAGGGGGTGAGCGTGAGAAGAACCCCAGAGCAAGAAGAACCCCAGAGCAAGAAGAACCCCCCAACCAACCCCTTGGGACCCTCCAGTTGCACCCGTGGAGCTTGCAGGGCTTGTTTATGGGGCTCATACATTCACAGCAGGATGATACTGGGCAGCCCCAGCTCTGGGGAGTCCCAGCTTTGGATAACACCTCACCCTGAGGAACATCTCCCTCCAACCCCGCCCCTGCCGGCACCTGGAAGATGCTGGCTCCGTAGGGCGTCCTCCAGGCGTTCAGCAGGTTGTCCTTCCCCGTGCTCACGAACCACTTGCCTGCGGGAGGGTCAGAAGGGACAAAGAGAAGCGTTGGTGGCACCAGACCAGACCCACCGGCTCCATTCCCGCAGCAAATCACGCGCCCAGGTTGAGTAAGACAAAGTGGGGCCGAGGTGACACCTGCTCTGCTGCTCCCCGTTGCAAGGAAGACGAGAGGGCCCGGCCTGAAGCTGCACCAGGGGAGGTTTGGGTTGGATATTGGGAAGCTCTTCCGCACAGAAAGGAGGATAAAACCCTGGGATGCGCTGCCCAGGGAGGTGGTGGAGTCCCCGTCCCTGGAGGGGTTTAAGGCCAGCCTGGATGCCACACTTAGTGGCAGGGTTTAGCTGAGTGGTGGTGGTAGGTCCTAGGCTGGACTCGATGATCTCAGAGGGCTTTTCCAGCCTCAATTATTCTATTCTATTCTAAGGAACATCAGCGGAGCCCTTGGCCAGGAGAAGAGACCGTGTCCATCAAGCTCCAGAGCCCAGGAGGCTGGGACGGGAGGGTGACCTACCGCAGGAGGCGAATTTGAGGGAGAGGACGCAGCTCTCGTGGAGGTGCAGCTGGTACTTGTCGGGTTTGGTGACGTGCAGGATCTCCACGTTGCTGCTCTCCATGCCCACCGCCAGCCACTCGCCCGTCGGGCAGTACCCCAGGGAGAAGATCTAGGTGGGAGAGATGGGCACAGGCAGCGACACGGTGGGTCCTGGCCGGCCCCGCGATGCTCACGGTGGGTCTTGGGCTGCTCCTGGTGGGTCCCAGGTCGTACCTGGGAGCTGAAGTCGTGCTGCTGCAGCTGCCGCCCCTCCCGCAGGTCCCAGCACCGCACCGTGTTGTCCAAACCCCCCGTCCACAGCTTGGTGCCATCATTGGAGATGTCGATGCAGCTCGCACCGTCCGTGTGGCCTTGAAACTGCCTGGGAAGGAAGGGACGGGGAGGGCGAGGGCACGGCCGTCAGGGCTGGCAGCACCCGCAGCGAGGAGCTGCTGCGAGGACAACCATCCCCTGGCCAGGGTTAGACCCCAGGGAGAAGGTTGGGGACACCCTGGAGGGGACCAAGCTCAGTCCCTGGCCTGAGGAACCCCAACCTTGGCTCTCACCTGACCAGCGTCTGGTTCTGCAGGTCCCACACCACGATGTTGCCATCGCTGCAGCAGGAGAAGCAGACTTTGGCGTCGGGGCTGATGGCCAGGGCGTAGCAGGCGGGGGCGGAGGAGGTGAGCTCGGCCTTGATGCGGGGCGTGGGGGCCGCCAGGTCCCAGATGGAGAGGGTGCTGGCCTCCCCGCCCACGATCAGGCTGCGGCCGTCGGGCAGCAGCTTGCAGGAGCGGATGTAGTTGTCGCGGTTCTGGGGGACGGGAGGAAGGACCCCGTTAACTGGGCAAGCCCCCAGGGGGGCCCCTCGCTTTGTTCCCGTGCTACGAACGGTCTCAGGGGACACCCTTGCCCCGCGGGGTCCCTGCCCGATGGATGCAGAAGGTGCCGGAGGAGACAAGGAGCAGCCAGAGAGGCGGCTCTGAGCACTAAACCACCATTTTCTCCCGCTCCCGCAGCTCTGCTGCAGCTCGCGATGAATCCTGACTCAGTCATTTCCTTGTTTATGCATCTGCATCTCCAAGGTCAGCACCGTCCAGGAATAATATCTGCCCGGCCCCAAGGCCGGCGAGTCCAGGAGAGGACTTTGGGTTTGAGCCGTTGCAAGCAGGCACAGGGACTCCCGGCTCCAGCAGCCCGGTTTAAAATAAACCTCAAAGAACGCAGGTTAAAAATACTCTCAGGTGGTGACGGTGCCTCCAGCCTGGCTCCGGGGAGTTGCTGCGCTCTGACAGTCCGCTTCATTTATTTTTGAAAGAAAAAAAGGAGTTCTCCCTCCAGCCAGACTCACACAGGCAAAAGCCGAAAGGACGGAGCTGAATAGGGTTAGCAGATTGGTGCTAGGTTAGGTAATAGGTTACAGGTTGGACTTGATGATCCCTATGGTCTTTTCCAACCTTGTTAATTCTATGATTCTATGAAGCCACAAGATCCTTCAGCCCGCGCAGTTCTGGCCCCTGTGAATGAGCAGGGTTGATGCTGGCAAAGGCTTGTCCTAAGGTAGGCGCTGCCAAAGCCGTGCTGAGGAAATTTGGCCCCCAAAGGCTTGGGATGCTCAGAAAAGTTGGGGCAGCACAGGGGAGTGTGGCAGCGTAGAGCCACCACCCCTCCCCCACAGCACCCCCATTTCAAATCGCCCACGGAGACTCCCCCTGGTGCAACAGCATCGCCTCCAGGTGCCCCCTGAGCTCCCCAAATCCCACAGCGGGGTGGGCACAGAGGAGGGAGAGGAGCCGTAGGGGTGAGCCCGTCGTCCTTACCAGGCAGTCAAGCTGCGCCACGGCCGTCTTGGTGCCCGGCTGCCCCACGTCCCACACCTTGACGCAGCCCTTGCCCCCGGTGTAGACGTGGCGCGTGGAGTTGCTGATGGTGACGGCACAGACCACCTCGCCGTGGCTCAGGGTGTGGAGCTGCCGCGCGTGCCGGGGGATGCCGGAGCCGAGGAGGGCGTCGGGGGGGAAAGGCACCGGCTGCATCTGCCCGTCGGCGCTGACGTGGAAGGAGTAGGCGCTGCGAGGGAGCAGAGGAGGAGCACTGAAGGAGCCTTGAGGGGACACCAGAGCTGCCCTCGCCTTGGCAGCCCTGCTCAAGCCTTAGGGGAAGGTGTCCGCTGCACCCCTGGCTAACGAGGAGATAATTAACCAGCTACTTAGGGACATGGTTTAGTGGTGGACTCGGCAGTGCTTGGTAAACGGTTGGACTCAATGATCTTCAAGGTCTTTTCCAGTGGAGGAGTGAGAACCGGCCGAGGACCCCACGCGGACAGCGGCGGGTGCCACGCGGGCCCCAGCAGCGTGCCCAACGTGGGAGCCACGGGCAGAGCGACGCCCGGCAAAGCCTTGGCTGGGCACGCAACAACCCAAAAATGGGTGCCCCCCGCCCTCGAGGCTGTGCTCCCCATCCCTGCAACCCCTGGTCCCCCTGCACCTCCCAGCTCCGGCCACACTCACGGTTTCCCCGACGTCCCCACTTGCATGCCGGCCGCCAGCCCCGGGACGCGCATGTGCGGGTGCGGGTCGTAGCCCACCTGCGGGGGACAGCGGGTGAGAACAGCTCGCACCCCACAGGCCCCCCCAAAACCTCTCCCAAAGCTGAGGCAAAGGCTCACGCACCAGCGGGGAGCGCCCGTAGCTGCCGGCTCCCACGGCGCCCGCGGCCCCGTTGAGCTGCGGGGACATGAGGTGGAGGCTGGCGTAGGCACCAGTCCCGGCCATGTCCCCGTTAACGGCGGGATGCGCCATGCCGAAGGCGGCCGAGTAAGGGCTCTGCACTCCCAGCGGGTTCCTCAAGCCCAGGGCTGCTGGGGGGAGAGGCAGCATGAAGGGACGGGGCCCTCCGAGTCCATCCTGGTTGGGGACCAGTGCTCGGAGCCGCCCGTCCCAGCTCCGGCGGGGCCAAGCTCACCCAGCGGGGTCAAGCTCACCCAGTGGGTCCACGGGGCCCTTGGCAGCAGCAGGACGGAATTGCTGGGCACTGCTGGAGCCCGGTGCTGCGGCATCGCCCTGGGAGGTCGGGGTGCTGGACTTGAGGCTGGGCGTTCCTGCTTTCTCCACCTGCCAGGACAGAGGGGAGATCTGACAGCCACGATTCCGCCCCGCCGGGGGGTGTCCTCGGCTCCCCGCCCGCAGCAAACTGGTCCCAGTTCCTCACCCCAGCCCAGGCAGCGCTGCGGGGTGCGCGGGATGGGATGTGAGAGGGGATTAAACGGAGCAGGAGCCCTCCCTGGCCACCGTCACCCCATGGTTTAGAGGCAGGAGGATCCGTGTCCAGCAGCTCCACCAGCTTGAGCCAGCGGGGCCACGGGCAGAGCTCCCGAGCGACGCGCCCCCATCTGCCCCAGGCTGGGCACGTACCGTGGCTGCGTCCTTGCTCCGAGACGGTGACGTGCTGCTGGAGGAGGCCAGGGAGGTGGGGCTGAGGGGCACGGCCTCCTTCCTCCCCAGCGGGACCTTCTCCACCCCGTTCTCCCGGGACGAGTAGGAGTGGACGCTGTGCGGCGAAGAGGGGTCCTGGGGGGGAGGGAGGGAAGGAGGGCAGCTGGCAGCAGAGCAAGGCAGGAGCAGGGACACCCCCGGCCAGGGCGAGCTGGTGGCTTGAGCGAGGGCCAGGCTGGGAGTCCAGATCCTGGGGTCTGGATCACCTCAGGGGTCCCACCACCACCTCCCCGTGCTGCCCAGCACGGCCAGTAACAGCCTGGTAGCCCCAAGCTGGGCAGAGGGAAAGGCAGCGCACGCCAAGCCCAGCCCCTTCCCGGCACACTGACCTCATCCACCACCAAGTTGTCTTCGCTCTTGTCCGCGTCACTGCCCTGAAACGCAGAGAGGGGACGGTTGGAGCCCAAGGGGTTGAATTCATCCAGTGCCAGAGGCGCGGGCAGCTCCGCTGGTCGCCCCCCAAGAGGGGCCAGGGACGCCCCAAGCCCCCCGGGAGCCCCGTGCTCACGTAGTCCGTGACAAAATCCTTCTCCTCCACCTTCCTCTTCTTGCTGCCGCTCAGGTACTCGGAGATGGCTCGTGCCCGCTCCCCGTTGGGCAGCGCCAGGGAGCTCTGGGGTGAGAGGGGGGATGCAGAATTAGGGGCTGTGCCCGGCTCCCAGGACAGGCAGCCGGTCCCAGGGGACCCCGGCGCAGCCCCCCTGTGCCACCAGCTCTGGCTTCAGCTCCTGCTGAAGGAGTGAGGAGGGGGCACGGTGCGGGGGGCTGGCGTGGAAGGGGAGAGCAGCCACCGCCAGGGCTGTGGCTCGGCTGGGGAGCGGCGCCCATCCTGCCCCAGCCCCCCCAGGCTCTGGGGGTGCAAGAGAAGCCAAAGGCACTTACGGGGCCGGGGTCTCGCTCTGTCGCCGTGGCAACGCCGAGGCGCAGCAGCAGCAGCAGCAGCAGGAGAAGGGAAAGAGGGACACGTTGAGCCATGGTCAAGCCTCCCCTGGGTGCTGGGGTGCTGCTGGCAGCGCCCAGCCAGAGCTACGGCAGCAGGATGGTCCTGGGCACCCATAAGGGATCACCCCTCCCAGGAGATGCTGCTCGGGGGGGAACATTCCCCACTCAAACCCCTCACGACGGGAGCCCCGAGGAACAGCCAAGACACCCCCAAGCCAACGCTGGCTCCCGTTCCATGCACCACACCCGACCCAACCCCTCCGATCCCCGCCTGGCGCTCACCCCTGGGCTCGGTGTCGTGAACTCCTCGGTCGTCTTTGGCGAGGAGCTGAGCCTGGGCCCCCAGCGCCCCCGAGAGCGCCAGGAGCCCCGAGGCGCTGCCCAGCCCGGCCAGGCCGCTGGGCTGCAGCCCCGACGGGTGCGGGGTCAGCGGGATGGGGGGAGCGTGGTGCGAGAGGTGCTGGGTCTGCAGCTGGTGCTGGAGAGGAGCGAGCAGAGCCGGGGGGGCACGTTAGGATGCGCCAGGGTTTGGGGGTTAAGAGGCTGCTCCCCCCACCACCAGCAGCAGCCCCGAGGACAGGGAGGAGCAGGGCAGGATCCCAGGGTGCCCCGCATCAAGCTGCCAGAGCCACCGTGTCCCTCCCATCACCGCCTCCTCCCACCCCGCAACAGGAGCTACTGGGATGGACGGGGGGACCCTACTCATATCCTTAGGGATGGGGGACCCTATCCTGCACCCCTACCACCCCACTGAGCTCTTGAGGGAATAACCGAGGTGTGGGGACACTGGTGACCCCCCCCACCTCCACCTGGGCCTCAGGACACAGTGACCCGCAGCATCCATCACCCGTCACCCCGCTGCCACCGCTGCGGCACCAGCTGCACCCCCCCCAAAGCAGCCTGGCTGCCCCCCAAGCTCCCCCTGCCTCAGCCCCCGGTGGGAGGCGGCACCAGGGGCAGGGGGCTGCAGCCAGACCCCAACCCCCACGTGCCAGGGGGGCAGGATGGGTGGTCCAGCCCAGGGGAGGCACCGTGGGCTGCGGGAACTCAGCACCCCCAGCCCGGGGGGTTGAGCAGGGGGGTGGGAAGGGGGTGGGCAGAGGGTTGACGTACCCCGATCGCCGCGTTCAGGTCGGTCATAGTCACCTGCTTCGCACGCTCCACGGCCTGGACCACCTGCTGCTGGTGCTGCGAGGACAGAGGAGAGCGCGTCGGCACCGGGCGATGCCCGCGGGGCTGTGCCAGGCTCCTCTCTTCGAGGGATGGGGGTAAAGCCAGCACCCCGCCACCCCACAAAGAGAGCAGGGACGAGCCCCGAGTCCCGCAGGAGCTCCGCGTGCCCGGCCGGGCTCCCAGGGCTCACCCACCTCCTGAGACAGGAACGGGATGAGCTGGGCGCAGATGACGTTGAGCCGCTTCGCGATCTCGGTCTGGGAGAGGAAAAGAGGCAGCGGAGAAGAGGTGAGGGCACGGGGCAGAGACCCCTCCCCAGCGGGCACCCCCTCCCAGTGCCACCCCAGCTGCCACAGGGCGCTGCCGCCTGGCCCCAAGAGCTGCTGCTCAGCACCAAGGAGCAAAACCACCCCCAGGACAGGGGGGGACACACCTCGAAAGCTGCTTCCTAACGCCAGCCCCTCCAAAACCACGAGCCCGGCATCCTCCATCCCCACCCTGAGAGTCTGGGGGTGGCTCCCACCTCCTCCCTGCCAGGACACGGAGCCCCACAGCCCACGGCCCACGTTGCCACCCCCGTGCCAGCCCCACTCCCCTCGGCGCAGCCTCCTGCCAGCACCGCCGCCGCTAATTGCTGCTCTCCCGGCCGCAGGAAGCCCTGGAGAGCTGCTCTCCTTCCAGCTGCTGTTTTTCTGCAACACTTGAGTGCCACAGGCAATCAGAGCAGCGGGCGCGGGAGCAGCGTGGGGAGGGCGAGCGGCGGCGTGCCCGTGCCGCGCTGGGCATGATCCCGTCATTGTGCCTATGCCATGCCAGGCCGTGATCCCAGCACCGTGCCCGTGCCGTGCTGGGCAAGATCCCAGCACCGTGCCCGTGCCATGATGCCATCACCTTGCCCATGCCATGATCCTATCACCATGCCCGTGCTGTCCTGGCAATGATCCCACCACTATGCCCATGCCACACCAGTCATTGATCCCATCATCATGCCCGTGCCATGCTTGGCATGATCCCACCACCATGTCCGTGCCACGATCCCATCGCTGCGCCCGTGCCACGCTGGGCATGATCCCATCATTGTGCCTATGCCATGCCAGGCATGATCCCATCAGCATACCCATGCCATGATCCCATCATCTTGCCCGTGCCATGATCCCACCACCATGCCCGTGCCATGCCAAGCTGGGCCATACTCCCATCACCGTGCCCGTGCCACGCTCCCATCGCTGTGCCCACGCCCGCGCCGTGCTCTCGTCCCACCCCACACCCAGAGCAGTGCCCCCTCCACCCCCACGCTGCCCACCACAGGCAAGGGCAAAGCACAAACATCGAGCTGCCCCCAGCAGCTCCGAGTTGCTCCGTGCCCACCCCGGCGGGCAGGACGAAAGCGTTACAGGGCTGAGGCGAGCGGGGGGAACCCGCACCCTCTCATCAGCCCCCCAGGAGAAGACCAGAGGCTGAAGGGATGGAGCAGGGATGGAGTTGACCCCTGGACATCCCCGCCAGGACTTTGGGCACATCTCCATGCCCAGCTGGCAGGGGCACTGCAGTGCCAGGGCGAGGGGCGGCAGCGCTGCCCAGCCGCTCTCGTGGGCGCAGAGCCAGGGACACCCCGCACAGCAGCCACCGACCCGGTGTTTTTTTTCTTTTGCCAGACCCACCGAGAGCAGAAACAATCGAGCAGCCGCCCTCGCTTCCCCTTCCGAGGGAGGGGAGAAAAAAAAAAAAGAGAGAGAGAAAGAAAAGAAAGGAGCAGGGGGAGCGAGGAGATTTGGCAGGCGGCAGTTCTGGGAAGGATTTAGCTGTCTCCCGGGGCCGGCAGTGATGGATTCTCTTCCCTAATGCACTGATGGGCAGCAGCTCCTTGGGGAGAGCTGCCTCCAATTCACTCGCACTCGTTAATGTGCAATTTACTGGCACTTTAACGCTCTCAGCATGAAAAATGATCGCGCTGTTTGCGGCCCCCCCAGCCACCAGCACCGTCACCTCCCCTCTGGCTGGCGGGGAGCAAGTCCAAGGCCAGGCGCACTCGGGGAGGTGGTTTTAGAAAAAAAAAACAACCTCCAAGCTCCTTCCACGCCAAAAAAATACCCCCCCCAAAACAACGATAAAAAGCCATTCCCGTCTCCCGCTCGTTGTCGAGGCTGCGGCTGCCGGGAGAGCGGCACCGCCACCCCCAGCCCCATTTCCCCGCAGACAAACCCAAGGGGAAACCACCCCGGCACCTCAGCCCTTACTGGTGCCACCAGCACCAGAGACTGGGAGATGCTGGGATGGAGGCAGCGCCACGAGGGGCAAGGGGGGCAAGCGGTTCCCGGGGCATCCGAGAGCGCTCAGGATCCCTGACCCTGCCCAGGAGGAGCCTGGCTGGATCCTGGGGGGGAAGGGGAGATGGGGAGGGGAGGCGATGCCCCCACGGCGGCGATAACCCCGCGGCTCCGGCGCAGGCGGTTCCCATTTTTCACACAATGGCCGCTGGCTGTCAGAGCAGCCTTACGGGGCCCTTGTTAAAAGTGCAGACAGCTCGCTGGCCACCAGCCAGCGGCACCTGGACTGGCAAAGCGCGAGGAGAACCGGCAGCCAGATGAGAGAGAGGAGCGCGCAGCCAAGCGGGGAGGGGGCGGCGGGCCAGGAGAAGCCTCGACATCACCCCCGGCGCGGGCGGCTTCGGGCCACCTTCTCGGCAGGGGATGCGACGAGGGCGGCAGGAACGCGGCAGCGGCTTGGCACGACCCCGGCAGGAGCGGCCGGCGGCCTGCCCCGTGGCGGGGGGCAAGGGTCCGGCACCTCCAAGGCCACCCACCCAAGCTGGATCCCGCGCAACAGTTGGCGGCGGTGGCGGCGGCGCGGTGTGGAAGGAAGGAGGCCGCGGCTGCAGCGCCGCTCGCCAGGCTCCTCCGCAGCCTCTTTAAAAATAGATGAGAAGAAACCTTCTGTCTCCGAGCAGCTGGTGACCCGGAGCGGCGCAGCGGGAGGAAGGGAAGGAGGGATGGGGAGGCAGCGAGGGAGGGGGGGATGTGCAGCCCTTAGGGGAGCCCACCCCTCGCCCACCCCTTTCTCCCCACCTCAGGGTGCCCAGCAAGCCCTGGCCGGTTGCAAAGGCAGCGAGGCCGAGCTGCCACCCTGCCCGTTGCCCCACGGGAGCCGGTCTCCTTCACGATGGTCCCCAAATGGCTGCTCACAACCATCGTGAGCAGCCGTGTGAGCTCCAGTCCTTCACCAGCGCTCTCTCCCCGCAAGCACGTAGCGACCGAGCCGGGAAGGCGCGTCCTGAGCCCAGCGAGCGAGCAGCAGCTCGCACCGGAGCGCGCCGAGCCGAGCCAAGCCAAGCCGCGCCAGCACGGCCCTCGGAAGCACAGACAACTCCGAAGGGTCCGTCCGGGAGGCAAAGCGGGGACAGGGAGTGGGGACAGAGGAGCTGAGACGATGCTCCCGTCCCAGCCGGACTCACCTGCTTGTGCATCTCGATGTTCAGCCCGTAGGACATCTCGTAGTACTGCGAGGGAGACGAGGCAGCATCAGCGCGGCCGGGGAGCCCCGGGGGAGCCCAGCGGGGTCAGCCCGGCCACCAGCGCCCGTGGCCAGGCCAGGAGGTCCCCAGCTCCGGCCCCGGGAGCAGAGTGGCTCCAGCAGACACCAGCAGCCCCCAGGATGGACATGGTCCCCCCTCGGAGCTCCCGCTCACTGCCCGCAGGAGATGATCCACCTGGGAGTGGCTTCACCACCATCCCACCGGTGCCAAGCGCCGCTCAGACACCACGGCTCGTTTTGGGGGAAAAACGGATAATAAGAGCCCCGGGAAGCAGAGCTCAGGGCTTGGCCACGCAACCCAAAGCAAAGGGGAAGCCAAAGCATCCCAGGGTGTTTGATGGTTCCGAGCAGACCCCCCTGTCCCCTCCAGCAGCCGCCTGCTCCCTCTCGCTCAGGTGGAGCTCACTCACCATGACATAATGACGCTGGATTTCGGTTTTTTCCGTCGCCAGCTTTTCACATTCTAACTTCAAGCTGTAAAAATAAAGACAAGGAAGACAGAAGGAGGGAGGGAGAGGGAGAGGGAGAGGTGAGACCCACTGGTCCCTACCTCAGGCAAGATCTCCCAGGTCGGACAGAGCTCGAGCCCTCTCAGAGCACCACGTGCTCCCAAATTCCACCCTGCCTCCCAAATTCAACTCTGCCTCCCAAATTCAATCCTGCCTCCCGGATTCAACCCTGCTTCCCGGATTCAACCCTGCCTCCCGGACTCAATCCTGTCTCCCAGGCTCAACCCTGCCTCCCAAATTCAATCCTGCTTCCCGGGTTCAATCCTACCTCCCAAATCCAACCCTGCCTCCCAGCACCAGCCAAGAAAACCACCTGAAAGAGGTTTGGGAAGGGGCTGGTGAAGAGGAGCTGGGCAGCAGAGGGCTGCAGGCGTGAGGGAGCAACGTGCACTGAGTTTGAACCCCTCATCCCCAGCATCTGCTTCCCAAATGGAGCGAGCGGCGAAGCCGAGCCGCCTTTCCAACCTCGCTCTGCCCAGCACCGCGCGGGGAAGGGCTGGGGGGTGATCCCTCGGGAGCAAGGGAGGGGATCAGGGGGACCCCAACTCCGCTAAAGCGACGGCACCAGCTCAGCTCAGCCCAGCCCAGCCCAGAAGCCGGGCGCGGGAATCCAGCGGCCTCATCGCGGGGGCTTTTGGCAGGAGGAGGTTGAGTTTCCCCCGTTCAGATGGTGTCATTTCGAGCTACCAAGGTGGTGCCTGGCAGCGCCGCGCTCCAGATGGAGCGGTGCCCGCGGCAGAGCGGGGCCGGTGCTTCCAGCCAGCCCTCGCCGATGCCCAGCACCGAGGGGGAGCCNACCTGACTGGGCTCCAGCTTCCAGCACATCCTAACACACCCCCCCAGTCCTGGGGCTCAGCATCACTTGGGGAAGAGCTGCAGCCACCAGCCCAACTTTGCGGAGCGGGGCTGCCACCCCCGGGGCTGCCTCCGGGGCTGGATCTTTGCTCGCCCCTGGCCCAGAGGGGCCGGTACCGAGCGCGGGGGACTCACCGGGGGCCGGTTCTGCGGGAACATCTTGGGCACCGGCCCGGCTCAGGATCCCTCTCGCTGCTCCGGCTCAGCACTGGGGGTGTCTGGGGCTGCTCCCCCAGCTCCGGATCAGCCCCTGTCACACACACGGGGCGGTCAGGGCCGNACTGGTCCCTACCTCAGGCAAGATCTCCCAGGTCGGACAGAGCTCGAGCCCTCTCAGAGCACCACGTGCTCCCAAATTCCACCCTGCCTCCCAAATTCAACTCTGCCTCCCAAATTCAATCCTGCCTCCCGGATTCAACCCTGCTTCCCGGATTCAACCCTGCCTCCCGGACTCAATCCTGTCTCCCAGGCTCAACCCTGCCTCCCAAATTCAATCCTGCTTCCCGGATTCAATCCCACCTCCCAAATCCAACCCTGCCTCCCAGCACCAGCCAAGAAAACCACCTGAAAGAGGTTTGGGAAGGGGCTGGTGAAGAGGAGCTGGGCAGCAGAGGGCTGCAGGCGTGAGGGAGCAACGTGCACTGAGTTTGAACCCCTCATCCCCAGCATCTGCTTCCCAAATGGAGCGAGCGGCGAAGCCGAGCCGCCTTTCCAACCTCGCTCTGCCCAGCACCGCGTGGGGAAGGGCTGGGGGGTGATCCCTCGGGAGCAAGGGAGGGGATCAGGGGGACCCCAACTCCGCTAAAGCGACGGCACCAGCTCAGCTCAGCCCAGCCCAGCCCAGAAGCCGGGCGCGGGAATCCAGCGGCCTCATCGCGGGGGCTTTTGGCAGGAGGAGGTTGAGTTTCCCCCGTTCAGATGGTGTCATTTCGAGCTACCAAGGTGGTGCCTGGCAGCGCCGCGCTCCAGATGGAGCGGTGCCCGCGGCAGAGCGGGGCCGGCGCTTCCAGCCAGCCCTCACCGATGCCCAGCACCGAGGGGGAGCCGCCTCTCGCCAGCACCAGTTAAGTGCCCAGCGCCTCGTTGGCACGAGAGCTCTGGCAGCTTCTTACCTGTGGTATTGGTTCTGCAGGAACTGGAATTCCTCCTTGATGCGGTCCAAGGTCTCCGGGTAGGTCAGCTTGAGGGACTGGGGGGTGCTGGGGATGGCACCAGCAGCGACAGCGGCTCCCGAGGCAGCTGAGGGGGCCTGGAGGTGGGCCTAGGGCAGAGGAGGAGACCCCCGAGGTCACGGCTGCCGGCCCGGCCAGGCTCAGGAGTCTCCCCAGGGGGTTCCTAGAGCCTGGGAAAAGGCCACGGGCTAGTCTGGGAGAGCAGCACGTGGAGGAGGCGGCAGAAAGAGCTGGTGCAGGGGAAGGCGGTTACAGCGGGGCCGTGGATCCCACCTGCCCAGCATCGCTCCGGCCGCTGAGCCAGGGGAGGAGGATTAACAACCACGGGGGGCACAGAATGTGTCCCTTTGCCCCATGGCAGAGCTGCCCACCCACCTCCCCACTCACCCACCCAC
>WEIS01006760.1:0-13087 GCA_013389965.1 Todus mexicanus | reverse complement strand
TTGTTTAATGCTGAGAAGCTGAAGAATAGTTGATCAGAAAGAAAAAACACAGTTGTTCTGTCTTCTCTATTAAAACTGCAAAATGTCAAATAAATACAGTTGAATCGGGTCTGAAAAGGGTGAGGGATGCTGATGACTACAAGTCACTTAAGGTGAATACTGCAGATTTCTTTTTCATTTTCAACAATAACACACAAAGTCCTTTAACACTGATTTATGCAACAAGGCAATCCTTTATACCTTTCATATGAAGTTTTCAATTTGTTCCCTGTGATGATACTCTGAAAAGGTGCCTTACCACAAAAGTGGAACTACTAGTTAAAGTTTATGCATTGCATTTTGTTTCTGGCTTAGATGGAAAATAAGAGGACATTAGTACATAAGCCCTATGTTACATGGAGATCCCTAACTTACTGCAGCAATCTTAGGGAGGACAACGGCAAAATCCTGCTGGAAAGTCAGCAATAAACTGTAAAGCACTCCTAAATAGAGTTACAGCCACTTGCTGCCAGTCTTCTGTGAGTAACTCTCCAAAACAAAACCGAGATGGAATTCATGCTGGCAGAGGTGTGACTTTTATATTTTATGTTCTGAAGCCTACTGAACGTACTCTGAATAAATGTTCAATGTGTTTAGGTTACTCAGGTTGTTAAAAGTCTGCCATGGCTGAACAGTGTAGATTTATGATTGCGATGATGAAGTAATACTGAATTCCTTTGTGTGCAGAATATACGCAAGCTGCATACCAAAAGTACATAGCACTAGCTTCCCCTTCTGGCCAAAAGAAGTAAGTGACCCTGAAGGTGAGAGTCACATGAATTATTTCTCAATTTTATTTTTATGTGCTGAACACTACTTTTCAGAGAACAAGTTAATGTTTAACTGCCACTGAAGTGGGGGGGGAAAGTGCTGGTGGTACATCTTTGCTTCTCACAACGTCATAAATGATGTGTTGAGATAGGATTGCTGTTGGAACATAGAATTCTTTTCTAAACATGGGTCTAATTTGGAAAGTAATTAGATAAAAATACGAACTTTTGGACAGAAAGATTCTCGGTGTTCTTCCTAGACCCATGTTAGCTGATGCTAGAAACAAGTGTTTTACTGCTTTTCATATTCTGTCTGCTAATTTTCCCCATGCAGCTGCATCAGTTATGATTGTAACTTTATTTAGGTTTGTTCTGTTTTTCCTTGTCTTTTTGTATTTCTTAAAGATTATTCTTTCATTTTAGTTCTATGGCACCATATTTTGTAGCATTAATGTAAGCTTTGTAAAAAGCAGAAAGGTGTTTATTTCATGGTATAAAGCAAAATACACAATGGGATCCAACATGCCTTTTTAAAAGCCCTAAGTTAGTTTGCCAGCTTTTTACAACATTGTTTTACTATGTTTCTGGATGGGTTGATCAGGTAACACTGAATCTTTGCAGAATCTTTTCTGTCATTTTTACTCCCATCTGCTATAGCTGCCTGGAAAAACAGGACATTTAAATCGCTGAACAGTTTTGCATTGTAGGAAAATCAAAATCTTGCTTTTGTGACATGTTGGGGATTAAGCACGCAAAGAAAACATGCATGTGCACAACACATACGTACGTAGCAGAGAAACAGAAACTTCCTGCATGATAAATGACAGCCTCATTTTAAAGACACTTAGGTGGACTGCAGGAAATGGGCCTCTCTGTTTATACCATAGGTTTGATCTGAATTGGAAACACTTCGGTTTTCTTACATTTCAGTCTTGTATCTTGATTATCAGATGGGCTTGGTCTTCCTCTTCATCTTGGCCTTAAGTGTCATCCTGGAACTGAAATGTTTTGCTGCAATGTTATGTTCCTACGGACAATTCTACCCACTATCTCACTTCCACCAATTGTGGTTTTCACCTGCTTGTGAAGCACTCGGCATAGGGGTGTTGAGACAAAGACCTCTGGGCACTGATGCTGTTGGAGATGCAGGGACAAACACTTGAATGCATGAAAGATGATGTCTTTACTCTTTATGCTCAAGTTTTCTACAATGATAAACTGAGTTATGCATTCATCATTCATTCCTTCCTTGCCCCAATATATGCTTCACCTTGTAAACCGAGGTATTCACTTTTTGGTCTATAAGATTGTGCTAATTTCAGACCAACCTAATAAATCTTCAGCACACTGGGGTGGGGGGAAGGGGGATTGTATTTAGCCACTCAAAAGTGTCTGTCCTCTGCCCCCGCCTTTGACAACTCCTTCAGAATTTAGGAGTTTCAGCCAATCAAGCCTTTCCTTAAGCAAAACGTAGCTGGGAATCAGGGTGCCTTGCCAAAGTCAAGTGTCAGATTTATTTTTTTTTTTCTTATGTTTACTAATACACTTGCTATGGTTTCCCTGCTGTGTTGAAAATAATCAGGAAGAGGCAATTAATGATTTCCTTTTCAGCTGTGCAATAATGAACTAGATGAGAAATATTTTGGTATCACAAATCACTGGTGGCCATGGAGAAAAACATATTTTTTCAGCCTAGCTTTTAAATAATTTCTTAATTGAAAGAAAAAAAACAACAGTATTTTGCTGGCAAGTGATTTGCCCTTCCAGGTTTATAATTTTAACAATGAATCAGTCTTGGAGAACATTATTTAACTTGTTTTTACAACCAGTAGTCTATATGACTAATGTTTGGGGGCTTTGTCCACATAGTAATTTTTATTTTCTGAGAAATATGAACATTTGCAGAAAAGACAATTGCTTTTATAAGAATGATTTTTAAAAACTGTTCCCTTTATATGTCATTTTATATCAAGCAGTTCATTGTGAACAATTAAAAAACTAATGTATAAGCAGAAAACTTTCCTGTAATGGTTGATGTAATTTCTCAGTCATGTCCAATCACAGCTGAGTTCATACCAACAAGAAAATGTTGAAGTCACTGCTCTAAGGTTTTATGAAGAAACTTCAACTCCCTTGTTTATAAAAAAATTACACAACTATAAACCATAGTTGTTTAATTTTTCCTCTTCCTTCTTCAGATACTCTCTTGTAGGCCTCAGCCAAAGCTCAAAGAGCGTATTTCATTTTTGCAGGTTCTCAGGCAGCTCTAACAGCTCTGACAACCTTATGGCTCCTCGGAGTACAGTGAATCTGCTCAGCTCTTGGAGTGGTCTCCACTTTGCAGGCTGCTGAACCGGGGAAGCTGTAGTAAGGCTTTTGTCCCCACACCTTGCTAGGGAGCTGGCTTGCTCCTCTGGCCTGGCCTTTGCACTATAACCTCTGAATGCCCGTATGCAGCAAACAACCGTTTGGCCAGCTGTTCGTGGGCCTTTTGGGAGATTCTCTTTTGTGCCGTTTCCTTGCCTGAGTCGTGAGTGCAAAACCTGAGTCCTGAGCTCCTTTTCCATTTAAACCAGCAAACTTTTAGCTGTGAATATGCTTCCTATTGGTTTTATTTCAAGTGTCCAATTATCTTGTAAGATAAGGCAGAAGAAATAATTTGTCTAAAGTGCTAAGACTTCTTAAAAGGCTCTTTACTGAAAATAAGGCTGTGATCAGCAGTTTTCTTTCTTAGTGTTGCGCTGCAAAGAGGTTCAATCTTCTCTGCCTGTTTGCAAACTGAAACAAATTGAGGGATGTCCTCTGAAATAAAGGACAAATGATCATTTAGTTGCCACTATAGTTTGTTTGTACTGTGGCAAGGCCTGTAGTTACTCTGTAATGTGGCTAAACCTGATATGCAGGTAGGACTTAACCCTTGGCACAAATTGATGCTTGTTTGCTGCTCTGGTCAGCTGTTGTAGGTTGCAGTGGAGGAGACTTCTCCTGCGTGCTGAAAGGCAGTGGGTCTGGTTCATAGCCCCATAAAGGGGAGGTGCTGTGATGCTGGTTGGTGGGGACGTGCAAGTAGTGTTCATAGGGTGGACCCTGATAAGAGTCTGGATGCTCAACTTCAACCTGTGTTATGTCAGCCAAAATTTCTAACGTAGTTTAAGGAATATCTGGGGTGGTGTTTCTTGGACTGCTTGTAATAGCAGTAAAACTACTAGCCTAGTTGCAATCATACTAGCCAAGAACACGCATTTGCAAGTGGTCAGGGTGAACAATTACATGCAGAATGGAGAAATGTTGGAGGAAGAGAACAGTGAAGACAACCAGGTACTGCACTGCATAGGAATTGCCACTGAATTTCTATTCCTGAATGAGAGGCTCATTTTGCAACAAGGCATAGTGAAGAAAGGGATTTGGGAACACAGCGGAGCTTTCTTGATCGCCCTTCCCATCCTCACAGAGGGAGAAAGAACTGATGAAATAAAATCTCATCTCTAAAAAACACCATTATTTCTTCTTGTAAGTGATGCAGATTTCATAATTCTGGTGACTGTAGGCATGGCAGACCTTTTAACATACAGAGGGAGGGACCACTAGAGAGTTCCTAACAGAAGTATGTTAAGGACATATACTTTCAGGAAAAAGCTGGAGAGTTTCAAGTTGATGCTGTTTATTTAATTTTGTCAATTATTTGTCCTGTTGCAACTTCATCTAGATAAGAGATTGTTAGCTTTGTATTTGCCTTTGCAGCACATTGCATGTAGCTGCATCTATAAAGATATTAAATATCATTGTGATAATAATGTGCACAAAGACTACTTAAAGAGGAGGTGAACAGAGCAGGGAAATCAGAACGCTGTCAGAGAAACTGAGAACGATTGAATCCAACTAAAACTGCAAGGGGAAGCCAGTTAGACGGAATGTAAATTTGCATGGTGGAATTTGGCAAATACACTAATGGCAATACTGTTTCTGCTCTGAGAAGTTACAGAAGGCTCTTTTTCTATTATTTTTATAATGACTGGGATTCAACTGAACATTTTGTCTGAAGATTTGTGTCTCCTTGCACCCTTCCTCCGTGGCACGGTACTTTAGAACACTTTACAGGATGTTTGATTTAGTATTGGCTCAGAAGGAAGACTGCCATCTCACAAGGTTCCAGCAGTACCATTTTCTTTAATATCTGGGGTAGATTTAACCTTCTTGCTGCAAAACAGATTATTTTCCTTAAATCTTAGACTAGTGTGCAGACTGTGGTGGAGTAACTATGGGATGCATATTTTTTTTCTTCTGACATCCCAGGGAAAAAGCAGCAGAGAGAATACAAAAAAGAAAATGAATTAAATTTGAAATAAAAACCCAAACCAAGCAAACAAAAACCGCCCAAGCAACAAAAAATACCCAAATCCAAACAAACACTTTCCTCCCCCAAGGCCCCCCCTGCCCCAATTAAAAAAGAAAGAAAAGAAAAAAAAAAAAAAAGGCAACAAAGGTTGATGGGGAAAGCTACTGAAATACCTGCCTGAATACCTCAGCTAGGATGTTGAGTTAATAATGACTAGGTAAAGGAACACATGAGCTGGGAGAACTCCTCCACATGTGGGAGATCAGAAAGCACAAAAACAGTGAGTCTGATGAAAATTCACTGGGCTGTGTGTAATAAAGACCAAAAAAGTGTTTGGTCACCTATGTTATAAGACTATAGGGGAAACATAGAAGTCCTGTATAATATGACAGAACATAGATTAAGGAGACTCTAGATACGGTCCAGCTTTGAAGGAAATATTTTGTCTGTTTTGGATGAGGTTAGAATAATGTAAAATCAGAGGTGGTAGAAGAGCGCACAGTTCTAGGACACCTGCGTGATCTGTATTCCAGAATATTGGAAAAAAAGGGTGTATATAATTGACAATCCAGAGGAAGTCCTCCTGTCACATCTGACATCTGCAGACTGTAGTCTCTGATTGGAGAAAAGCAAACTTGTTGAATAATGGAGTTGAGGGTAAAGGACAGGGAAAAAGAGGTGACTTGAACAATTTGATTTCCACACCTCACCAGTGTGCAAGGTCTTGAAAACGGTTCTTTTAGAGTAGCCTTCCTACAACATATCCACGCTTGTTCATGGCCGTATCAGATTGGCAGTGCAACTGATGAACTGTATAAAATCACAGAATTCGTGTTCTTAACTGCTGAATGCACAATTAAACCTCATTCCTATTATTCTAGTCCACAAGATTATCGTAGACAGAACTGAACATTGCACTCTTCAGTGTTGACAAAACGTGCAATTTTGTGTACTCATTCATCTAGTTCTTGCTGCAAGGTCAACAACAAAAATATTCAAGATGAAAGCACGCAAAGTGGAATAAAACGCAGGATCAATGATCTGTGAATAAACCATTGCAGAATGGCTTTTTTATTGTTGCCACCGTTATTAAAATAATAGCGGGGATGTGCTACGCGGGTTTAAGCACAGCACTTGAAACAGAGCCCTAGAAAGCTTGTTTAAGGAAGCGATGAGAGCGATACACGCTAACTCTGATGAATGAAGATCTGGTTAAATAGAAAGACCACACAAGGCTATTTTGAAATGGGAATTCTTGCCTCTTCCTGCTGTGGTTTCATCACATGCTGATAAGGACACAAAATTGCATGTTTTCTCAACTCCGAAGAATGGATTGTTCAGTTCTCTTGTGGATTGGAATAATAGGCATGAGATTAAATTGTGCATTCAGCGGTTGAAAACAAAACTTCTGTTATTTTATACGGTCCGTCAGTTGCAGTGCCAATCTGATAGGACTGTGAACGTTCTAGAAAAGCACTGGTATCATGGTAAGGCACTAGTAAAAACTCAGCTGGTGAATTGTGTTTCTGGTTATTGGTAATAAATGCATCTACTTTAACAAGAAGAGGTGCAGAACAGGGATGGTAAGATGACTAGAGAAATAACAATTTAAAAAACAAACCCCACAAACAAAAATCCAAACCCCACAGCAAACCAACATTCCATGAGAGGAAATTTTAAAAACTAGATTTAACTTGGCAAAATGAAGCCTTGTGTTTATCAAATCTTATTTCTTTTCATTTGGGTGCTTAAGAATTTCTTCTCCTTTCCTGGTATCTGAAATGAAATCATGGAATAGTAAATTGTCGTGCACAAATTCAGAGAGGACATTTTTAAGATTTCAGACCAGGAGAGAAATTATTTGCATCCTCCTTCCATATAGGGACAGGACAAAGAATCTGTTATTACATCAGCATGGAAGTTTGTACTCATGAAATGACCAGAATTGAGTCTTGAGCGTATCTCCAAAGCAAGGACTTGAAGAGAGATTTTGTTGCCCCTGTTTGTTGTATACCTATAGTGTGTAGCATTTATTTTTTAATGTTCCTCCTGAGAAAGTCCATTTTTGCACTGAGTGGGTGCATTATTTGGTTTCTGAGATCACCAGAACGTTGTATTAGGGTTTTGTGTTGCTCTTTGAGATTAGGATGAGGTTTCAGCTGAGTTTGATATGGAAGGACCTGCACAAGGCATGTTTGCAGGCTGGTGGATGCCGGGCCCTGTCTCCCCATGTAGAGTAAGGTGACCATCCCTCTTTTGTGGGGCAGCTTGTATCAATCAGCTGCTGAAATTCTGCCTCCTTGGTACAACGCAGATCTATGCTGCCATGAGAGCTGGCAACATAGCAGGTGATCAAGCAGGTGCCTGCTTTGTCTCATGGATGACCTCGATTCTCTCTGAAGGTGAATCACTGGAGGCAGCGAGGGTGAAGGAGACACTCCTGACAGTGTGAAAATTCTGGAGTCTCTCAGGATGCCACCACTTGAGGGCTGCTGCCAGAGCCAAGGAGGGGAGGGCAAGGAGGATGGTAGTGGCTCTAAATTGCATCATAGACTACCGGGTTGGAGGAGACCTTAAAGATCGTCTGGTCCAACCTTTCTTGGCAAAAGCACAGTCTGGAGAAGATGACCCAGCAAACTGTCCAGACGAATCTTAAAAGTGCCCAATGTTGGGGAATCCACCACTTTTCTCAGGAGATTATTCCAATGGCTGATTTTTCATCATTGTGATAAATGTTCCTTCTGTGTTCATCCAGAATCTCCCCAGGAGTAACTTGTACCGATTATCCTTTGTGTTTTCCATACAACTCCTTGTAAAAAGGGAGTCTCCATCTTCTTTGTAGCCACCCTCTAAACACTGGAATATGGTAATAAGGTCTCCCCCAAACCTTCTTTTCTCAAAGCTGAACAACCCCAGTTCTCTTTGCCTTTCTTCAGCTTCTCAGTCCTTCGATCATCTTTGTGGCCCTTCTCTAGACCCGCTCCAGCCTGTCCACATCTTTTTTTGGTATAGCAGGGACCAAAACTGAACCCAGTGTTCCAGGTGTGGCCTGACAAGTGCCGAACAGAGTGGGGTATGACTTATTTCTCTCTGCTGGTGATGCCCTCGTTGATGCAGCGCCGGATCTCTCGCTGATGCAGCCCGGGATCCTCTTGGCTTCCTTTGCCACAGCAGCTCATTATTCACTCATATTGAGCTTGTTGCCCACCCGGCAACACAGAGCTGCTCCCCAGCCTGCGCTGCACTCCGGGATTATATTTTCCCGGGTGCAAGACCGTACATTTGCCTTCGCTGAATTTCATCAGGTCCTGGCACAGCGTGTGCAGGGCGGCTCTCTCTCCCNCCCTTCACAGTGAGGGTGATGAGGCGCTGGCACAGGTTGCCCAGGGAGGTTGTGGATGCCCCATCCCTGGAAATGTTCAAGGCCAGGCTGGATGGGGCCTTGAGCCACCTGGTCTAGTGGGAAGTGTCCCTGACCATGGCAGGGGGGTTGGAACTAGATGATCTTTGAGGTCCCTTCCAACCCTTACAATGCCATGATTCTAAGACTGGAACGTGGCTCCCTCAAAACCATGCTAAGAACCCACCTGTAAGAATCCATGATTTTTGTGTCCATGTTTTTGTATCCTGAGAGCTTTTTTTTCTTCTTTATTTTGTGTTTGGTTTTGTTTTATTTTTTGTTTGTTGTGGTGGTTTTGTATGTGTGTGTTGTTTGTTTCTGGTGGGGTTTTTTGTTTGTCGTTTTGTTTTCTTCCCTCTGGAAATAAGGTGTGAAAAACTCACCCTGAATAATAGTTTTTAAAAACCCTGCAGCTGTCAAAGTCGAACATACAGCTATTCTAATAACAGCCACAAGGGTCGGTCGGTTTCTTCCTGGATGTTTCGTGTACTATGTGTGCTCTTAAAGGCTGCCTTACTTAAAAGTGCTTTTTGTTTATCTGTTTGTTTATACAAATAGTATCTTAATTTATTAAGCATGATAATGAAGAGATGTTATGCTAACGAATATTCCATAACTTCTTGTTCTGTTTTTAAACTGGGAAGAGAGAACCATCTAATTTCATTTAAAACAGTAGGTAGGGTTAAAATAAAAGCTAACGATTACCTGTGTACACAGATTTTGTTCGAGTCCTTATAAGTGCTTTGAAAGAAGTAAAAATGTTTTTCTTTCTTTTTAGGGTCTCTGCAAACAGAAGTGAACTCTGATACCTCTGGTACTTTTTAATTCCAAGCAAGATGAAGATCCCCTCTTTGCTGCTGAGGTTCCCTCACTGTTATTTCTCTAGAAGAACTCATTTCACGAACTTCCACTTCACCTCCAGAGCAGATTTCCCATGCGTTGAATCTCTTACACCAGCACACCCCTATCGTACGAAATGGATGCGTTCATCAAATGGTTTGAGGAGAGAGCTGAGTCAACAGGCAGCTCCCGACCAGGAAACAGAGGGACTTTCTGACAGAGAGCAAAGACTGGTAGACAGACTTTACAGTGGACTAATCCAGGGTCATAGAGCCTGCTTAGCAGAAGCCATTACACTTGTAGAATCAACTCAAAGTAGGAAGAAGAAAATAGCCCAAGTACTCCTTCAGAAGGTATTATCCTACCACAGGGAACAAGAAAAGTTAAATCAAGGAAAACCACTTGCCTTTAGAGTGGGTTAGTCCTTTTATATCTGTTAGTAGCTGCTTTGAGGGGATTGCAGTCCTCACCTTTCATTATCAGTATTGTTCTTTAGGCATCATGGTCTGTAGTCTTAGATCCTTGGTTTCTTATGGCTTGTAACCCATCTAGATCACTTCTGTTATCCAGCAGAATTGTGGCTCGAGCTGGAAAATGCATTTTAAAAAGCTCTAGATTATCGTTGCTTCTTGGAGGATGTTATTTGGGGGTTTTTTTGTAACTATTATAAGATGAAGTATTAGGTAGTTTGCAGATTAATACTGTTTATTATCTGTACTTAGGACAGGATGTAGTTAAGCAGATCTGATCTTTTCCCAAAGAATGTGTTTTCTTGAATACTTCCTGAATCCCTTCTTCAGTCTATAAAAGGAAAACCACATATCTTCCTGGTTTATGACCTTACTTTAAAGCAGCCCACTTTTCAACCAAGGAGACTTGAACCTATTTCTCTGGGAAGCTATAAAATATTTTTCTCTTGCAAAGAGATGGACTAGTGAAGTATGTCCCTCTCAGCTGTCACCTCTTGTATGTGTACAAAAATAGTAAGAACAAGAGCTTGGGCGTGGGAGTGAGAAATGTTGGGCGCTAACCTTAGTTTGCGTGCTTGGACATGCAAGTAAATCACCTCATTTTTTGAAATAACAGCTCTTCAAGGTAAGGCTCTTTTGTAGATTGCTAGTAAATCTGAAAAAGCTAGATTGAGGCTATGACTTTTTTAAATTCTGAAGGATAAGTCAGTATAAATAAATTTATTTGGAGGGGAAGAAATAGGGCTGGATATTGCAAGCTAGAGTGTTTCAAGTCACAACTGCTTAGCTGGGTGTATTGGTTGCAGCATAGCTTTTATTTGCCTTTGTGGTGATACTGTGTTAATGTATATGCTGTTATCAACTTTGTCGGTGATTTTCCTGTGAAGTATTACTGATTTGATTAACAAAATGGGTTTTTATTTCCTTATATGATTATCCAGGGTTGTCTGGTCCCCCTGGTGCTGGGAAGTCGACTTTCATAGAATGTTTTGGGAAGATGCTTACAGAAAGAAAATACAAAGTGTCTGTGTTGGCTGTAGACCCTTCCTCTAGTACAAGTGGAGGTAAGTGTGAATTAAAGTTTGAGTCAGGTTTCTGATACCTTAGCCACTATAAGAGTATCTCTTTGGGCCAAATGGAGGAAAATTTGGGGCCTATAAAAGTAAAACATTAGAAATAAATGTTGTAGCAAGTTCTCATTCTTTCCCCATGGGATATGAAGTTGAGAAATATGTGTCAGTGTCCTAATTTTGAGAGGTTTGCTCTTCTCAAGTGTTCAAATGTTGCATTACAACATTTTTTGTCTCAAACTTTAGATGACTGCAGTTTTCCCTCTCTAGATTGACTTATTCCTTTATTTATTTCCTGGTGAATGAAAGAGAGGAAGCACATTCATTTCTGCTTCAGTTTCAGCAGTGTTAGAACTGATCACTAGCAAGGAAGCATATGCTAATTTAAAACTTTTTAGAGGATGATACAATGCAAGCATGTAGATCAGGTTGGACTTTGGAACATTTGTTAGTTCTTCTCGATAGGAATTTTTTGATTCCTGTTGACTGTGCTGATTTCAAGGCTTCCTGTTACAGTATCACAGATCATCTGTCTCACTTGTACCATCATTTTTATTTTTTATTTTTTCTAAATTTGAAATTCTTCAAAGTTGCATGGCTGTAATCTGTCACAGCCAAGTAAAAAAATGTAGGGGAATTATAGCCTGACCATGCTTGATTAGTAGTATCTCTGACATAAATAATAGAACCTTGATTTTTGATCTTTGTCTAATGGGCCACTGTCAGGGAACATCATTCCTTTTTCCAGCTTCTATGCTGCTAATGAAGATGCTGCAATATGTAACTATTTAAAAAGGAAAAAACCACTTCTGCATTGCAATGACCTGAAGCTAAGACAGACTGTATTCTTGAATGCATACATGCAGGACACATGAGTAGAATAGCAAACTATGATAGCGAGACTGCACCAATTAAAAGAATTGAGTATCTCTTTTTGAATGTTCATCATGCATGTAGATCTCACTGAATCCAATTTAAAGTTTGTGCGAACAGAAGGAAGACAGGGATGCATGTCAGCTTTCTTAAAATAAGAAATCCATCATCAAGACAGGTCAGAATCATAAGGCAGAAATTAGTCCCTTTGCAGAAAGACACCAAAGATTTAATTTTATGGCCTACTGTGGACAGGCCTCAAAAAACCTTTCAGGAATTGTAGGATTCATTCTGGTCTAGAACAAATTCCTTGTATTTGGTAGCAGTAAGGTCTGCTTATCAGGATTTTCCAGCTTCTGATAGGCAGAGGAGCAAGTCAGTAGCTTCTAGTCCTCAGTAAAATCTTGAGCAACTATAATTGAGTTACTCTTCATTGACTGACTTTGTCCAAGAGATGTCTTCTCTCAATTATTGTTGGGGGGAGATAGGAGGAAGTTTGGCTTTTTTGCACTTTTGAAATAATTGAGCATTCGACGTTTAAGGTTCTCTATTGGGTGATAAAACACGGATGACTGAGTTGTCAAGAGACATGAATGCATACATCAGACCATCTCCAACCAGTGGGACGCTGGGAGGTGTTACAAGGACCACAAATGAAGCCATTCTGCTATGTGAAGGAGGAGGCTACAATGTTGTTCTTGTGGAAACAGTAGGTATGTACTTAAGGTTTTATTTTAATTATCCAGTTGTGTTAACTAACTGCATACTTTAGCCCTGGATTTTGCTCATGCATTCATATGTGGTCACTGGTTGAAAATGAACACCCATTCTGTCAATTTTCTGGTCCTGTATGTTTTGTAAAAGAATCTTCTGTAAAAACTCTTGTGTTTCCCGTTCCCTTTGTTTGTTAATGGGATTTGTTCATGCTGCAATACCAGGATCTGTCATAATAACTGTCATTAACGTGTCTGAAAGTTTGCAATAAATGGTGAACTCTGGATTTAATTTTTTAGGTGTGGGTCAGTCAGAATTTGCTGTGGCTGATATGGTTGATATGTTTATATTACTGCTACCACCTGCGGGTGGGGATGAATTACAGGTATTTTTCAGTTTTTCCTATTAAGTATTGCTTAGAACTCAAAAGAGAATTAAATCCGAGATGTATTTTCTGTGCAGAAAGTACATATTAATAGTGTTTTATAAATTACACTGCTACTATTGAAGTATTTTAATATCTTTCAATATCTTATCAATTTCTTGCACAGTTAGGACCTGGTATTCCCCTGTCC
>WEIS01006759.1:12500-17222 GCA_013389965.1 Todus mexicanus | reverse complement strand
TGCCAGCCAGGGTGCAGGAGATGCAGGTGGGTGCTGCATGGGTGGCTGAGGGCTGCCCTGGGGGGGGTCTCCCAGTGGGGCTGCTGCAGGAGCTCAGCCTTGCAGCCGAAGAGAAGGTGGGCTTGCAGAGTGCCAGAAGGCTTCCCCAGGACTCTCCCTGAGGGTGGGTAGTTAGAAGTGCTTTGACAAGGCTTGCTGATTTAACCTTTGCCTGCTTTGCCCTGCCAGGGGTGGCCACTAGATGTCAAGCTCATAATACAATTAGTACATCTGTGCAGTTGACCTTGGCAGCACGGCTTACCACTGTTCTGTTAAGTGTTAACACTGAATTTGAGTGTTAACTAGAGATCCCTCTGAGTTTGCTACATGCTGTACAGCTTATCAAATGCCCATCTAGTTCAGCACAAGTGTTTACAGTTCTTAAAGAAGGAAAAAGGTTCCCTTTTGTGAAGCCCAGTATCTTGAGCTGCTTAATTAACCCTGCAGGTGCCACAGTGTTTTTGTTTCAGTTAATCAAACCCAACTTGCTAGTCAGCGTTTCAGGATATCTCTTCTACTGCTGCCTTTTGATATTTATTTTTTTTTAATGTTTTTGTCGATGTAGTAATGTCCCCAAAGCTGGAAATGATGAAAGCTAAGAAATCTATATAGATCTTTTATGTGCTTTGCTGTCCTGTGCAATACTGCTACGGAATGAGCGAAAGGACTGAGCGGCACAACTGGCATCAAATCACTCCGTGTTTGTTCTTTCAAGCACTCCTTAATGTGAGTAATCTTACTCAAAGGAGTAGTGCCATTGAGTCCAGTACTTGTAAGTTCAGTTCTGAGTTGCCAAGGAGTTGCAGGATTGGGTCCTCAAATTGCCTTTTTTTTATTGTGAGCGTCCAAACACAAATTTGTTAGTGCTTCTGTGGTTGTTCAGAGTGACTGGCTTCATTCTGCAGTGTTCCGAGTTACGTAGTTTAAGATGTAGTTAATGATATACTTTTCAAAACAGGAAAGCTATGCAGAATCTAGTGTCCTGCTTCTTTCTTCTAGTTTATTTATTTTGGTTTGGGGTTTTAGTGTCTTTTTCATATCAGCTGTGTTAGAAGTATTGACCTCGATTGTTCTTAGGATTCCCAATGAGACTCGATGCATGCCAAATAAATTTAGTTCCTACAAACGTCAGCATATTTGTACACAAATTCTCCACATCTCGAAATCGAAGTATATATACATGCCATAACAGCCAACCAAATAGCTGTTTATATGATCCTGAAAAACATACCACGGGTTTTCTTTAGTACGATCTCTTGCACAAATACTCCAGACAATTTGTGAAGCTCGCATCTGTTCCACATCTGCGTGCACGTAGAAAGGCGCCAATGTTTGAGATAGCGAAGTGCTTCACTGCACAGATTAGAAACTGCAAATGTTTTAAACAGAATACAGTTAGTGCCTGTGCCACAGGTGGCTGTTACTTAACAAATTCTGAGATTTAGGCTACTGAATAGATCAAACCGAGTGTGCCGGGTCAGCACCGGGTTTTGCATAGCAAGAGTGCCCTCCACTGTTCAAGTCCATACTAACAGCTTTTGTGGTCTGAGAAAAAGGACAGAAAATTTTTCTATTGAGTCTGGAATTTCTTCTACATTGTTAAACACAGTAGGGGTCTCTATTTGTCTCCTCCTGTTTCACAGCTTGGGCTCAGTATGTGATAATTCATCTTTCTTTATGGGATTCAAAGCTATCATAAAGAGTTAAAAAGAATTAATTTGCAAGAAAATAAACGTGTTCTAACAATTTAAGAAAACTTTCTTTAAAAGCTGTATCAATTGTAAGAGATGATAAAGCTAAGCAAAAAAGTAATACTATTCTTCTCAAGGATCAATACGTTGTTACAAGGCTACTGTTTCCAAATGAGTATAATTTTGAAAACAAATGTATAGTTTTAAAAAATATTTTTTCTTACTTAAATTGTGCTTGGGGAAAAATAAATTCGTGTATCTTCATGATAGGAGTAGTAATTAATTGTCCTGTATCAGCGCGCTATCGCAGAATTTTATTTATAACATGTTCACAAAAATGCTGTGAGCTGCACTTTGAAATGATTATTGGATTTGCATGTGAGAGCATTTTATACATCTGTCTTCATAGTTAGCAGACATTTTATCTTTAGCTGATGTTAACAAATGCAGTTTTTGCTGAAACTTCTTCATAATTCGTACACTGCTTCTGAAAGATCAGTGGGATTTTTTTTTCTTCCTGAAAGAAATTCCTACATTTGGAAAATATGGTCTCAATTATGCAACTCTGAATGTAGAAATAATAGTAATTCATACAGCACTTTGCTGTGCCTTCATTTGTATTATTGCATATAGTCTAAAAAGAAGCTTCAGAAAATATTTTGCTCACACGTTTACTGGATTCCTTCACAATACGCTTTTGTTTGAATGCTTCAGGAAGGTGTCAGCAATTTTAAGTAGATGAAAGCCCAGAAAATCTTGATACTCTTACCTGATTTCATCCAAGTGTCTTATGAATCATACGTGATGTGAGGATTCTGTGATAGAAGGTAACAAAATATAACAAAATACTGAATTGTCAGAAAACATTTGATTGCTGTAGTCCTTATTTGTTATAATTGAAAAGGTACTTTTCATGTCATTTACATGTACAGAACTAGAAGTGATTTAAGTTGCGGCAGAATGAAAAGATTCTAGGGCAAAGATGAAGCACAGTGTAGTTGGTTGGGGCTTTTTCCAGACTGGAAGCAGGTAGCCCTAAGAAAGGGGACACTTAATAAACAGCATACATTTTCAGAAATAGCCTGACTAGAATGCGATGATTAATTTCAGTCTGTTTCACAAAAGTAGATGGCAGCATTTTTGAAGCATCCATTCATTATATTTTCGCTTGCACATCGTGCAAAGGGCTCTCCTCTCACACAGAGCAGAAAGACATATGCCTGTGCTAAAAATTCCAAACTAGTGAAGCTAGATTTACAAATCCTGCATGTGTGTAGTCAGAAGCTGTGGCAATTTTTTCTCAACTGTACACATTTTCTGATGGTGACTGAAGGACCTGTGGAACCCTTTCAACCCTCTTCCTACCTCTTGGATGGTGAGAAAGCAGGCCAACGCCGTCCTCTCTGCAGCCAGGCATTGCTCCAGCCTGAGCCCGTTCGGTGGGTACACACAGTAAAGGTAGCTGAGCAAAGTCTCCCTGCTTGTACTCCCTTCATTGAGTCAGCAGAGCACCTGAGCAGCTTCAGCTATCACTGTTCCAAAGTGACTTTCTCAAAATACCTTCGTTTGAATTTCTGTGGGCTAATTTTAGGGCCAGACCCCAGTGATGCAAAGTGACAGAGCGCTCTGCTGGAGCCACCGCAGCTCTGCGGGTTGGGACCTGTTTAGGAGCTCACTCCGGGTACCATTTGAGAGATGTTGCCTGCAATTTTTCACCTGTTTTCATAGGGTAAGCTTTATGTGCTACAATTCATCTTGCATCCCGTAGCAGCTTCAGATTAGTCTGTTAGCTGTTAGACTGCTAATGAGAAAAAGAAAATAACGGAGAGGTTATTAGTGGCTGAGATTCTGACTGCTTGACAAAACTCCCATTCAACACCTTCTGTGTAACTAAGAACTGCAAAATTCAACCCATGTCTATAAGAGTAAGCAAGTGCTCGATTAATTCCCCAGAGTCCTTGAAAATTTTGACTGTACCACATCCTCAGTGTAATCATAAAAATGATTGTTTCTTTTCAGAAAAAAAAATAAAAGAAAAAAGATTAAATTCTTCATTGCTTAATGGATTTAATCACTTTGTAATACATCAGAAAATGAAAGCAAGTTATAAACAAAAGGCAACATGGAAAAATACTGTGTTTTCCTGTAATAGCTATATGCTGTAACTAAAACCCCAAACTATTTTTAACTTAATATTTTAGCATTTAAAATTTTGAATCATCTGGAGTAATGATAAAATTTTGCATTGTTTTCTGTCATTCATAAAGTGATCAAGTTTTAACAAACAACAAAAATATCCTTTCATAGGGAAGCATATGCTTTTAAGCTTTATTCCCTGTTGAAGTTGGTGAGGATTTACACTTCAAAAGCAACAATAAATACAGTACCTTAGTGCTTTCTTACTAGTAAGTACTGCTGAAAGGGATGTTAAAAACTTCATTTGTGAAATATTGGGGCAGTGTCTATTTCTCCAGTACCCATATATATATATATATATATATACTCAAAAATATTTATCAGTCATTTCCAGTCTTGCCTTTTCTCCCCCTGGAGTGCTTGTTTGGGCAAGACCACGAAGGCTGTTGTTCGCATGACTAGTTTGTACTCTTTCAATTCCAGTAGTATTTCTAATGTAAGTAAAAGCTACTGGTTTGAGTAGGAGTTGTTGGATTGAGTTCATAGACCATTATTCTGTGAAGCATTTTAGTAGCCTCAGCATGCTGTGCAGGGAATAGATGGTCATCTGTGACACAGCACTGTTTACTTCAGAGGCATCTGTGTCACCTAGTTGCTTACCAGTCCAAGAAAGTGAAGCTTTGAGAGAGCTTTAACATGTTTGATTTCTTAAGAAATGTCAAAATAATTTATCCTAAATGGAAAGTACTGTGGTGAGGTTCTTTATGTGTCTACTTTGAAGTTGATTTGGGGGAAAAAAACCCTAATGACTCACTAGCATTGTTCTCTAAAATATTTTTTCAAAAGCAGTCCATCA
>WEIS01006759.1:0-7500 GCA_013389965.1 Todus mexicanus | reverse complement strand
AATTACATCCGTAACTCCCGTTTCTGTGTCAAACGCTCCTAACAGCGCTTCGCAGCCCCAGAATGCTTCAACTCCGCCTTCAATAGGACATGGAAGCCTCACCTCAGTGTCCAGCCTGCCAAACCCACTTCTACCTCAGACTTCATCAAATAGCGTGATCTTCCCCAATCCGCTGGTTAGCATCGCTGCAACGGCTAATGCGCTCGATCCTCTGTCTGCCCTTATGAAGCACCGCAAAGGAAAGCCACCAAACGTGTCAGTGTTTGAACCCAAGTCAAGCTCTGAGGATCCCTTTTTTAAACATAAATGCCGATTTTGTGCCAAGGTCTTTGGAAGTGACAGTGCTTTACAAATTCACCTCCGCTCGCATACAGGTGAAAGACCTTTCAAATGTAACATCTGTGGAAACCGCTTTTCCACAAAGGGCAACCTGAAAGTTCATTTTCAGAGGCATAAAGAGAAATACCCTCATATTCAGATGAACCCTTACCCTGTTCCAGAATACCTCGATAATGTGCCCACCTGCTCTGGAATCCCATACGGGATGTCGCTGCCCCCCGAAAAGCCAGTGACAACGTGGCTAGACAGCAAACCTGTTTTACCGACTGTCTCGACTTCCATCGGTCTCCAGCTGCCCCCCACTATACCGGGTGTGAACAGTTATGGAGATTCTCCAAGTATCACTCCTATGAGCAGGTCACCCCAGAGGCCTTCTCCTGCCTCCAGCGAATGCACTTCTCTGTCCCCCAGTCTCAACACTTCTGAGTCGGGTGTTCCAGCATCTGCCGAATCCCCCCAGCCTGTTCAGAGTGGCTCATCTCTGACCAAGACAGAACCTGTTGCTCTGCCTCCCGCGAGCACGCGGCTTGGGGACCTTTCTGCAGGTGGGCAAGTTTCCGCAGCTTCCACATCTTCAATTCCTACTGCTGTTACAGACAGCAGTGTTGCAACAAGCCTCCCAAACCCTGTGCTTCCAGCAGTGTCTGATCAGTTTAAGGCAAAGTTTCCTTTCGGTGGTCTGCTAGACTCTATGCAAACATCAGAAACCTCAAAACTGCAACAGCTAGTGGAGAACATTGATAAGAAAATGACAGATCCAAATCAATGCGTAATTTGTCACCGTGTGCTTAGTTGTCAGAGCGCTCTCAAGATGCATTACAGAACACATACAGGAGAAAGACCATTTAAATGCAAAATTTGTGGACGTGCCTTTACTACGAAAGGCAATCTAAAAACACATTTTGGAGTTCATCGAGCGAAGCCACCACTTAGAGTACAGCACTCGTGTCCCATTTGTCAGAAGAAATTTACAAATGCGGTTGTTCTTCAGCAGCACATTCGTATGCATATGGGTGGGCAAATTCCAAACACGCCGCTACCAGAGGGCTTCCAGGATGCCATGGACTCAGAGCTTTCCTACGATGAGAAGAACGTTGACACGCTGAGCAACTTCGACGATGACATTGATGAAAATTCTATGGAAGAGGACCCGGAGCTAAAGGACACGGCAAGTGACTCATCCAAACCCCTTATCTCTTACTCTGGGTCATGTCCTTCTTCGCCACCTTCTGTGATCTCCAGTATTGCTGCTTTGGAGAATCAAATGAAAATGATTGATTCTGTCATGAACTGTCAGCAGCTGACCAGTTTAAAATCCATAGAAAATGGATCCGGGGATAGTGACCATTTGAGCAATGACTCCTCATCAGCAGTTGGTGATCTTGAAAGCCAGAGTGCAGGCAGTCCTGCAATGTCAGAGTCTTCTTCCTCCATGCAAGCTTTGTCTCCTGTAAATAGCAATAGTGAAAGTTTCAGATCAAAGTCCCCAGGTCTCAGTAACCAGGAAGAGCCACAAGAAATACAATTAAAGACAGAAAAACCAGACACTCCACCACCCGCAACTGAAAATGGAGGCGCATTAGATCTGACATCCACCAACCCCGGAAGACCGGTCATCAAAGAGGAGGCTCCTTTTAGCCTGCTGTTCCTGAACAGAGAACGTGGTAAGTTTAAAAGTACTGTTTGTAATATCTGTGGCAAGCCTTTTGCTTGTAAGAGTGCATTGGAAATTCACTACCGCAGCCATACTAAAGAACGTCCATTTGTTTGTACAGTCTGCAGTCGTGGGTGTTCCACTATGGGTAATTTAAAACAGCACTTACTGACGCACAAATTAAAAGAGCTGCCTTCTCAGTTATTTGAACCCAACTTTACTCTAGGTCCCAGCCAAAGTACTCCTAGCCTGGTCACCAGTACAGCACCTACCATGATCAAAATGGAAGTGAATGGTCACAGCAAGCCGATCTCTTTGGGTGAGGTTCCCTCGCTTCCAGCTGGAATCCAGGTTCCTGCTGCACCACAGACAGTGATGAGTCCAGGGATCACCCCTATGCTGGCACCCCCCCCTCGCCGGACTCCCAAGCAGCACAACTGTCAGTCGTGCGGGAAGACCTTCTCCTCAGCAAGTGCACTGCAGATACACGAGCGCACCCATACCGGTGAAAAACCGTTTGGTTGCACAATCTGTGGTAGAGCTTTTACCACAAAGGGGAATCTTAAGGTAAGAGGCCAAATAAAACTGTCAAGGCTTGTGGGGGGGGTTAAGGCACTGTGTTTGAAATCGGCAGGTTTTAGTGCTAAGTGTTTGTCCCAAAGACAGGAGAGAAGGGAGCTCCAAGGAAATGCTTGCTGTATAGTGGTGGTTATTATGCTTCCACTGTGTTGAAGATAGGGACTGGAAAGCAGCTGTGCCATGATGCAGACTTTAAAATCGTTTCTGGGTGTATGTGCACGCGCGTTGTAGTTCGCCTGACAGACGTGGTGGCACACACAGTCAGCTGATGGACGTGTTTTGGCAGTTCTTGGGGGCCATCAGTGCAAAATAACCTCGCTGTAAACCAGAAACACAGAGCTTGCTCACCTTCTTGGATGCCTCTCAAATATCCATTTTCTATTCTGCTTTGCAGCCATTGCAGACTAGAAAACTGTTTCCTGCTGATTTACAGTGGGTTACTACAGGACTGTACACTTCGTACTCCTGCAGTCTGGTTAACCATCAGGACACAGCCTGAGGAATAAATTTTTAAATGTCCTTTTCTGAAATACTAAATTTAGCAAAATAAGTAGACAAGAAGTGAAAAGGGGAAGGGCAGGAAAAAACCACCCATCTCCTAGTACAAGTAATGCTCTTGTTAATCTTCAGTATGTGAGGACTTCCAGCTTGCGTGGGAAATTGTCTAACTTAAGAGGATATATGCTTTTTATTCTTGTGACGCTGCATTTGTTTTCACTGAGAAGAAAGAAATGCACGTTGAAAAATTACTACAGAGCTGGGTTTTCTTTGTATAGATTGGCTGGGCCTTAGAACTGTGTCTTAACTGGAATTTGTTTTCAATGTGAATTAAAAGGCATTTTTAAAAAAAGCAAGTCATACTGTAAGTAACAGCATTTCAGGCCAGCCACCTCACAGGAACGCACTAACTTGGGGGTGCTTCTTGTCCCTCTTTGCTACGCAGGTTCACATGGGAACTCACATGTGGAATAATGCCCCTGCACGCCGTGGCCGACGCCTTTCTGTGGAAAACCCCATGGCTCTGCTCGGTGGCGACGCGCTCAAGTTCTCCGAGATGTTCCAGAAGGATTTGGCAGCTCGGGCTATGAACGTTGACCCCAATTTTTGGAACCAATACGCTGCAGCTATCACTAACGGACTTGCTATGAAGAACAATGAGATTTCTGTCATACAGAACGGAGGCATACCCCAGCTCCCAGTAAGTCTAGGCGGAGGTGCCATCCCGCCTCTAAGTAACCTTACCGGTGGCATGGACAAAGCTCGCACAGGCAGCAGCCCTCCCATTGTCGGTCTGGACAAAGCAAGTTCTGAAACGGGAGCCAGTCGTCCATTCACCAGATTTATTGAGGATAATAAAGAGATTGGCATAAATTAAAAGCATTCATTCCAAATAACTGTTGGACCGCTCCTTGACACAACACTTGTCCTGTTCCATGTACAGCTTTTGAAGCTAAGCGTTAGTTTCCTGACCTAAATGCATAGATTCCCTTTAAAGTTTTACCCATAGCAGAAATACATAACTTTGTGGCTGCTGAAAAGTTGTCTTGCAAGATCTGCATGGTACTTCTTTCAACAGTGAGTTTGACTGTTACTGAGAACTTTGAAACCTTTTAATTTAACAGAAAACAAACAAACAAATCATGGGATAACTTCATTAGAAACCGAAAGAGGCTAGTCTACGTCCACTTTGCTTCTCACAAAACTTAGTATCACCTGGGAAAGGGGGGCTTCATTACGGCATTCTGTCACACTTATTTGCTGGTTTTGTTCAAATTAGTTAGCAACTTGGACTATGTTTTTAGGAATCTTAATCTTAAATAAGTGATTTAGTATCCCAATGCTGTGTATTATTACAGTATCCTTGTCTGTAGTATTTATAATGTTAAGATTATGCGGGTAACAGACAATATACTAGCCCCAAACTTAAATGAAGCTTTTGTACTGCAAAATACATCTGGCTATGTGATTTTTCTTTCTTTTTTCTTTCTTCTTTTTTTTTAAAGCAAGTTTTGTTTTACTATAATAAGTGGTTTATTTCAATGCAGACAAAATTGTGGAGTTTTATTGGGAAAGATAGCATGCTTTTCATGTGCAAGTACCTGTCAGTAACAAACCTTTTTTATTTAAATATTTGTAGCTGCTATGTGGACAGTTGTTCTATTAAATGAAAAAAAAAATGTAGTGTGGACTTTAGCTGAATGATTGGAAAACAAGTTACAGACAAACCTTAGCACCATAAATTATTCACAACGTTATAAACAGTTGTGAGTAAATACTCCATGTTATCAAAGCTGTACAATAAAAAGGTAATGTTTGTATAATGTGGTTGCAAACTCTTAATTTATACTATTGCACTTTTAGTATTTTGTATTAGGGAGGTTTGTCTATAATTTGAAACTGAACAAAGATGTAAACTATTTTATAAATAGTACTTTGACTTAAGGAATGAGGAGAACCCTGTTGCAGTTTCTTGTTTTGTTTTAAGGTCAAACAATGAGAGAGCTCTATTAACTAAGCAGAAAAGCCACAGAGAACTGTCAGATCCTTAGGAAATATGAGGCTTGCCATTTCTTAAATGGAAATGATTCACTTAACTTTTCTACAAAGCCCACTTAAAAGCGTGACCACCCCCAACAGAATTCTGATACATTTATCTTAGGAGTGTGATATTAATACAAGTCTAGGATAGAGGAAGGAGAACATTGTGTAGATTTAATTTTACTGTAATCTGTTCTGTCCTTTTCACACATACCCACAAGAAAGATGTTGACTGCCTAATAACATGAGAACAAAATAACAACTTTTGGGCAGCGTGAGCAGTAGTAACATACAAATATTCCATATTTATTTCCAGTTCCTGCTGATTCTTCTCAGATTGCTCCAAAGCACAATGTACTCTGATTAATCAAATACAATTTTATGTTGGTTGTATTTTTTAAATTACACTGAGTAAATAAAGGGAATGGTTCCACTCATAAGCTAGGCTGGGGATGCTGAGGAGACTGGGGCTTAATCAAAACTTGAACAGTAAATGTTTTGTGTACTACCTCATTTTTGTGCATTACAAGCATGGTGGAGTTGACACTATGAACTTCTGTCCGGCAGAATTGCTTGAGGGACATTATGGGTAGCTGGGTAACAGCGCAAGGAGTTTTATGCCCCTGAAGAACGAATCAGACAGTGAGGTCTTCTCAGTTGAGACTGAAAAATAGGACAATCTTTCTTATACAACAAAAACCATTACTGTAAGAGGATGGACTATTTCTGCCATCGTGTAATGGAGTGAAAAGAGATTCAGAGACTTATTAGCTGTTTGTTTCTATTGAAAATGAACAATGAACTCTACAGCTCCATTTTCTACAGTGATGAGATAGAGATATATGGATATATATCTATATATAAGCAAAATTATATATCTCTAACACCTCTACAATTTAACATCCTTTTTTTTTGCCACAGTGTGTGGGTGGTTAGGGGTGTTTCCAAGCATTGAAAAAAAGAAAACTGAGGTGGCTTAATGTTGCTGTATTTCAGCAATTGAATGTTTTTATTTATCTGTGTCATTTTTGGTGTGACTTTCCTTTTGTTAGTATTTGGTACCATGTAGTGTTATCTCTATTCCCTAAAGGATGTGTATAGCTTAAAAAAAAAGAAAGAAAAAAAAGGAAACAAAAAACAAAACAAACAAAAAAAGAGAAGGAAAAATGAAAAAATAAAAAGAAAAAATATGTAAAGTGTTGTAAATAAGATGGTTGACGATGGTACAGTAAGACTGACCCCATTTTGTATTCAGGGTTAGGTCATTCCTCTCTGCATGGTGAAGAGAGACACTATTTTTATACTGTGATACCATGTAGGGCTAGGAGCCTCCCTGAACCAGCTGGGAATTGTTACCTAGATCCAATATTTTTTATTATTAAATCTTGTTGGCTTGACACATCTACTGATTGAAATGGATGTCTTAGTCTAGGTTACTATTTTTGTCATATGGAATTGAATAAAATGCAGGATGTAATATTATTTCTGAATTGCGTTCCTTGATTATTCTAATAACAGAGCAAGATATGAGACTAAGGTCACTTGTGGTAGATTGGTGTCAATGACTTCTAATCGTTGCATCTGAAAATCGGAATAAGGTCAACACCTTATTCAAATGCTATTCTAATATATATTAACAATGCAAAGGGGTAGAATTATTAAAGTCTCTTTTCCAATGAAAATAAATTGTTAGAGCATGTCTCACAGGGCAGTAGAACAAAAAAACCCCCAACGTTTTGGAGGGGAGAAAACAGCCTTTGCAAGCACTACTGTTTCAAATTGACTGCTTTCTGAACACTTATCATGTACTGTCTACCAAAAAAGCCTCCTTTTTAAGTTGTTTAAACATCTGCCTAATATTCATGATACACTGCATGATAAAATTTGGAAACAAATTTATCAGGAGCAGTTCAAATTCTAAAATGCAAAAAAAATTAATAAAAAATAAGTAGACAACTCGCATCCATTCATTCCAAATGACATAACCTGTACATTTAAACCCATGGCTTTGTTTCTTCTTTTTCTTCCAAGACCCTAATTTATCAAAGCATGTCTAACTTTAACCAAATTATTTTTTCACATTGATTTAAATGAAAGTATTTACATTCTTAAGGTTTGGCAAAAAAGCTGTATGTTTGAGTAACCTTCAAGCTGTTATAATCCAGTGATGAATGCCTGCTGCATTTAAAAGGGACAAAAGATAAATAAAAGAGAAGAATCTGTATTAATCATCTTTCAGTGGCCTTGTTATGAAGATAACTCGGGTTTATAAGACCTACCCAAAGAAGGTACGAGTTTCCTCTGGTGACTCAACAACAATAGCTTTGTGCTTGTGTTCCTGCACGCACAGCCATGAGCCTTACTGAGAGAAAACATGATACGCAAAAGAG